>PVHT021183666.1:36342800-36355832 GCA_004024745.2 Catagonus wagneri
GGGGTGTTCCTCCTTGGGTTTATTTTATATGGTACTCGTTGCGCTTCCTGGATTTGAGTGAGTGGTTCCTTTCCCATGGTAGGAAAGTTTTCAGCTATAATCTCCTCGAATATTTTTTCTGTCCCGTTCTCTCTCTCTTCTCCCTCTGGCACCCCTATAATACAGATGTTGGTGCGTTTAACATTATCCCAGAGTTCTCTGAGACTCTGCTCATTTCCTTTCAATTTTTTATGTCTTTTCTCTTCTGCATTAATGATTTCCACTAATGTGTCCTCCACCTCGCTGATTTGTTCTTCTGCCTCCTGTATTCTACTGTTGGCTGCTTCTAATGAATTTTTTATTTCAGTGATTGTATTTTGCATCTCGTCTTGTTTAATTTTTACAACTTGTATGTCTTTGCTCAGTGTTTCCTGCAAATGATCAATCTTTGCCTCCAGTGTATTTCCAATGCCTTGCATCATCTTCAGCATCAACAGTCTAAAGTCTCTTTCTGGGAGGCTGATAATCTCCTCATCACTGAGCTGTTTTTCTGGGCTTTTCTCTTTCTCCCTTATCTGAGTTAGAGTTTTCTGTCTTTTCTTTTTATAGGTTTTTGGTGTGGTGACCTTAGTGTCGACAATAGAGTTGTAACCTCTCTTAGTTCACCTGTTTGCTTCTCCTATGGCTAAAGTTGGTATGGAGGGGGCTTGCTGTAGGCTTCCTGATGGGAGGGAGTGATGCCTGCTCACTGGTAGGTGGGGTTGATTTCTCTCCCTCTGATGGATTGGTCTTTGTCTCTGGATGAGATTAGAGGCTGGCTGTGTGCCTGATGGGTCTTTAGGCAGCCTGTTTCCTGATGGGTGGAACTGAGATCCCACCTGAATTGTTGTTTGGCCTGGGGCTTCTCAGCGCTGATGGGAGGGACCAGATTTTCCCAGAAATGGCCACCTCTTGATGTGGTCTCCGCTGTGTCTTCTGGAGCAGAGTATCTTTTTTGGAAGTTTACAGTCCATTTGGTTGAAGGTTGCTCAGCATTTGCTTGTAGTTTTGCTGTTTTTTGGGAGAGAAGTTGAGCTCCAGTCCTTCTATTCCGCCATCTTAATCCAATCTCTGCAGCCCTTGTTCTTAGAGCCAAAATACTTTAGATGCTATCCTTTGAGCCTCAAAGCCAGTGTAAGTAGAATATAACCATTTCACACGTGGGAAAATTGAGTCTCAAAGAAATTACTTCTGTCCAAATGACATGTGGCAGAATTGAGACTTTACACCGATTTCCTGAGCCCAGGTCCAGGGCTTTTTCACCGGCATTCAGTTGCAGAGAAATCACCATCACCCCTAGCTGACACTACTGAAATGCGCGTCCGGTATTTTTGCCATAAGCTTCTTTGCTGCAACCATTTCATCCACAAGCATTTTTGCCGTAAACCTAAACTAGGTTTTTTAAATCTTTCTAAGTTGATAGTTTTCATTGTTCCCTGATTTTCCCTGCAAGTCATTTGTTAAAGAAACTGGTGTTTCTTAATTTTAGTTTAATATGGAATTTAATAATTTTAATAATTTAAAAATTTAAACTAATTTTAATAATTTCACTTCAGTTTCATGAGGAATATAGGAAACACATACGTATAATTCAGATTATATAAAAGCCTACTTCATTTTTTTTTATCGAGGTGTAGTTGATTTACTGTTACAGTAGTTTTAGGTGTACAGCGTAGTGATTGAATATTTTTATAGGATATATTTCATATAAAGTTATTATAAAATATTGGCTATCTTCCCTATTCTGTGAAATATATTTGTAAAGCTTATTTATTTTATAGATAGTTTGTATCTCTTAATTCCATACCTCTGTTTTTAGCCCCTCCCTCTTCCCACTGGTAACCACTTGTTCTCTATATTTGTGAGTCTGTTTCTGTCTTATTATATTCGTTCATTTTAGCTATTTTAATTTATTTTTTGGGGGGGAACCCCCTGTGGCATATGGAAGTTCCCAGGCTAGGGGTCGAATTGAACCTACAGCTGCTGGCCCATGCCACAGCCACAGCCATGCGGGATCCAAGCCACATCTGCAATCTATACCACAGCTTGCGGCAACGCCAGATCTTTCACTCACTGAGCAGGGCCAAGGATCAAACGCGCATCCTTGTGGATACTAGTTGGGTTCGTTTCTGCTGAGCCACAACAGGAACTCCTTGTTTTAGTTTTTAGATTCCACATATAAATAACATACAGTAATTTATCTTTCTCTGTCTGACCTGTTTCACCAAGCATAACAGTGTTGTTGGGAATGTGAATTGCTCTAGCCACTATGGAGGACAGTATGGATGTTCCTCAAAAAACTAAAGATAGGACTACCATGTGATTCAGCAATTCCGCTCATGGGTGTATATCCAAAGGAAATGAAAACACTAGTTTAAAAAGACGCGTGCACCCCAGGGTTCATCCCAGCATTATTTATATTAGCCAAGATATGGAAGCAGCCTAGGTGTCCATCAAGAGATGAGTGGCTAGAGAAGACATGCATTTTCACATTCATAACAACCCTGCTCAGACTCCAAAAACTTAAGTATCATTCTGGATACTCCTCTTGCCCTCACATACCATATCCATCCCATCAACTGCACCGTCAAAACAGTCTATTAATTTTTTTCCATCCCCAACACTTTGAGCACAGTCATAAGTGCTCTTTCCTGGATGATTGTAGCAGCCTTGAGAAGGCAATATTTATGCTCATGATGAAAATTTTTTAAAAGATTTAAAAGGGAGATGTCCTCTCTATTCTGACCCTCCAGAGGCAATTTCTTGGGTTTTATTTCAGAGATAATCCCATTAATATCCAGCCACACATGGTTACCCATCTGGAGTAAGTGCTATTGTAGCCTTGTTCATTTTTCCTCAGTGCCCTACCTGTAATGAGCACCTTCCATTTCTATGCATGTTTTCCTGGCGTCTGACCGCCAGCACATAGGCCTTTTAGCTTGAAGGGCTTTCTTTGTCCTCCAGAGCCTTCTCTGCCCATGCACATCGACAGGCCAGAGGTTCTGAGTAGTTCATGCCCTATAGGAGCAGCTTTCGGTGGGTGACTGACAGAAAACACCTCTAGCTTCTTTGCCCTTGAGTGAGATAAATCTCAGGCAAGCGCTACACTGTCTCTCAGTGAAACAGCTGAACTCCAGTTGCCCACAGGTGAAGCCTGCTCATTGATGTACACCTTGGCTGCCTTCTCTTTCCCACTTCCCTGCCACATTTTCGTGGGATTATTTCCCAAACAAACTGCTTGCACTAAAATTCTTCCTTCAGGATTTGCTTCCATGGAAACTATAATATAAGCTGTGGCACATTTAATACTTGCTTTTTTCTTCCCTGATTATCACAGACATCTGGGGGAAAGTCCTGTATATTTGGCCTTAAACACCTCAGTCTGGCTCTGTTTATTTTTCTTTTTTAATTCTTATTGACAGCTGTTGGGATTAATAGAATTTTGTCTGTTATTCCTTAAAATTTTTTGTTTAAATTATTATGCCATAAACTTAATTTTTTTATGTGCTTAGGGTACCGCTCTATGTTTTTTTAACACATGTGTAACCACCATTATTATCAGGATACAAGATTATTATTATTATTACAACAAACTCTCTCATGCTATCCCTTTATTGTCTTTATTGTCACACCTCCCACCACTTGTAACCCCTGGCAGCTGCTGATATGTTTACTATAACTATAATGTTATCTTTTCTTTCTTTTTTTTTTTTTTTTTTTTTTGGCTTTTTAGGGCTACACCTGCAGCTATGGAAGTTCCCAGGCTAGGGGTAGAAGCGGAGCTACAGCTGCCGGCCTACATCACAGCCACAGTAACACCAGATCCAAGCTGTGTCTGCAACCTACACCACAGATCGCGGCAACGCCAGATCTTTAACCCACTGAGCAAAGCCAGGGATCTAACCAGCAACCTCATGGGGTCCTGGTCAGATTCGTTTCCACTGCACCATGATGGGAACTGCAATAACTGTAATGTTATCTTTTCGACGGTGCCGTATAAATGGAATCATGAATGTGTAACCTTTAGGTCCTGTTGTTTTTTTTGTTTGTTTCATTTTGTTTTGTTTTGTTTTTTTCAGTTAGCAAAATGTATTCATGATTTATCTAAGTTGTCGCATGTATCAGTAGTTTATTCCTTTTTATTATTACTCAGTATTCCATTACATGGATCTACCATAGTTTTGTTTATTCATTCACCTACTGAAGGGCATTTGGGTTGCTTTCAGTTTTTGGCTGTTATGAATGATGTACTGTGAACATTCAGGCACAAATTTCCGTTTCTCTTGGGTATATACTTAGGAATAGAATTACTCCTGTAGGAGAAGAGCAGGCTTCAGAGGACAGAGAAAGCCCTTTAAGCTCAAAGTCATATGTGCTGGCAGTCAGACATCAGGACAACACACATAGAAATGGAAGGTGCTGATTATAGGTAGGACGCTGAGGAAAAATGAACAGGGCAACAACAGCATTTGCTGTGTTTGTAGCGTGTAGCTATATGTTTGACCTGGTACTGAACTACCAGACTGTTTTTCAAAAGGGGCTGTATCATTTTACATTCCCACCAGCAGTGTATGAGGGTTCCAGGTTCTCTACAGTCTTGGCAATACTTTTATCAGCCCCCCTTTTTTTGTCTTTTTTTTTTTTTTTGGTCTTTTTAGGGCCGCACCCACGACATATGTAGGTTCCCAGGCTAGGGGTCATATTGGAGCTGTAGCTGCTGACCTACGCCACAGCCACAGCAACACCAGATCCAAGCTGTGTCTGCGACCTATACCAAAGTTCAGGGCAACACTGGATCCTTAACCCACTGAGCAAGGCCAGGGATTGAACCTGCGTCCTCATGAATGCTAGTCAGATTCGTTTCTGCTGAGGCACAGTGGGAACTCCTGTCAGCCTTTTTGATTATCCCCATTCTAATAGTACTATCTCAGTGTATATTTTATTTGCATTCTTCTGAGTAATGTTGTTGAGCTTATTTTCATATGTTTTTGGTTATTTGAATATAACTCCCTTTGATAAATATCTGTTCAAATATTTGCTCATTTTCCAAATGAGTTTTTTTTTTTTTTTTAACTATTGAGTTTGGAGAGTTCTTTATATCTTCTGGAGACTTGGCTTTTAATTTTCTTAATACCTTTCTTAAAAGCAAAATTTTTAAGTTTGGTAAAGTTTTAACTGTTGATTTCTTTTAATGAATCCTGCTTTTGGTTTTATTTCTAAAAACTCTTCACTTAAACTCCGGGTTGTGAAGATTTTCTCTTATGTTTTCTTCAGAAAGTTTTATGGCAAGACTGTTCTTTCTCAGTTGAACTACTTGTGCTCTTCTGTCAAAGATTAGACGGCCAAATTTATATAGGTCCATTTCTGGATTTCTGTACCACTGAGTTCTGTATTTCTTCACCAATACCATTCTCTTTTGATTACCGTTGCTTTATAAGTCATGAAATTTAGTAGTGATCGCTCCAACTTAATTTTCTTTTGCAAAATTATTTTATCTACTCCAGTAAGTTGTCCTACCTTATAATGTTTAAGAATGAACTTATCTATAGCTACAAAAAAAAGCCCTGCTTAGACTGTGATTGATACTATGTGAAATCTATAGATCATTTTGGTGAAAATTGACATCTTGAATATGGCAAGTCTTCTGACAATGTATGTCTCTCCATTTTTTAGTTCTTCTTTGATTTCCTTCCTTGGTGCCATGAATTGTTAGATTTATACCTAAGTATTTCCAGTAGTGGTGTGTGTGCATGCATGTGTGTTTGCATGGCTTAGGTACCTGGACAGGTGTGGGACTTCTTCCTGTTGTCTGGCAGTGTTCCCTTGAAACTGGTAGAGGGTTCCCAGCCCAGGGAGTTTCACTATGTCAATCTCATCATTCAGGCTGGCAACAGGACTAGTAGGGTGGATGGGAGGAGGGTAAGGCCTGAGTGAGTATGGTTTCTGAAAAGAAGTTTCAAGTAGGCCCCAACTCTGGTCCTAGGAGTTTTTAAAGAAGGAAGGCAAGCATGCGTTCAGCACTAGGTTCCTAGGGAATCTGGCCCACCTGGGCCTCCCCTTTCAAGTGGAGCAAGAACCAACACGATCATATCATTTCATTCTGAAAAAAGCTCCATGAGCTGGGTTGGGGTAGGAAAAAAAAGCCTTTATTAAAAGTTACTGTGTTTTTTTAAAAAAAGTTTTTTTTGGTTTCACATTGTTTACTGCTGATATATAGAAATTTAAGTGATTTTTGCGTTTGACTTTGTATCTGCAGTTTTGCTCATATTAGTTCTAGGAATGTTTTTAAAGAAATCCCTGCAATTTTCTACATAGACATTCTTGTCATCAACAAATTGGAACAGTTTCAATACTTTTTTTCCGGTATGTCTTTTCTTGCCAGAATGGTGAATGTAGATATTCTTGTATTCTTTCTCTTCATAAGTGGAAAACATTTTACCTTTCACTATTTACTGTGATGTTAGCTCTATTTCTCTTGCGCATCCCCTTTATCTGGCTGAAAGTTTTCACATATTCCTAGGTTGATGAGAATTTTTACCCTGATGGATGTTGAAGTTTTGTTAGGTGATGTTATGATGTGGTTTTTCTCCTTTAGCTTAATATGATGAATTGATTGTATTGATATATTTTTGAATATTGATCCAGCCTTAAATTGCTTGGATAAACCCCACTTGTTTAGGTTTATTATTCTTTTTATATACTGCAGGATTCAATTGGCAAACGTTCTATTGAGACTTTTTTGCATGTATTTTCTTTTTTCATTTTGAGTGTTGTTTTACTTTATTTTTTATTTTAAATGTTTTTTATTTTTGCCATTATAGCTGTTTTACAGGGTTCCTTCAATTTTCTACTGTACAGCAAGGTGACCCAGTCACACATACATACATACATCCTTTTTTCTCATATTATCAGCATATATTTTATTTTGAAGCCAGTTTTTTTTTTAGTATACTGAGCTTAATATACAATATGTAATTTTATTTTGTAAGAGCTTTCACCTTGGACAATTTTTTCCTCTTCAGATCTGCTCATAAGTCATTTTTCCCTGGGTAGGTGATATCTGCTTTTTTCCTTTTGCTTTATAAACATTTCCCTTAAAAATAACAATACCTCTACTACATTGAATTCATTTTTTGCTCTTTAGATGAGGCTGTGTTCAGGGATAGCAGTCCCTTGACTTTTTTTTTTCTTTTTAAGTGAAAGACCATTAATTCTCAAGTTTACCTTCTTCTTTGGGCTGTTATGAAGCACTTTCAAGGACAAGGATACAAGTGAATGTTTCACATATGATGTAATTTCTCAAATTTAATTTTCATGTAATATGAACAACACTGTGTATAGGCTTTTTGAAGGAGTCGATTGAAATCAAGATTTCACTGGGAGTTTTTGTTGTAGAGATCATGGCAATGGAACTATAAGTGGAAAAGCCCCAAATGATAGCACTCCTTTCATTTGTCATCCAGGAAATTAGTAGAATTCCAGTGTTTTTAAGTAATGTTTATAAACTGGAAAAGAAGAATTATAATGGAACTCACCTTATTTCCTCTGTGTAAGAGCACTAAATTGTGAATTTATTCTATTAAAAAACCCCAAGGAATTCTTAACGACTATTTGTTGATTTCCATTTTTCAATTAAAAGTGTATCTATAACTGTCCTTGAAATACGTATTTCTGACTCTTAGAGGGCAGTGAACGGATTTGAGTGAGCAGATTTGTTGGGACTGAAAGATTTTGAAATGTCAACTCTCTGTACTGACTAGAATCTCAATTTTCCCATAAAATACACAAAGTCTTGATGATACAATTCGTTTTTTCCTTAGAGCTGTTTATAAAATTTCAACTTCAGTAACTATACTCTTAATAAGTGCAACTTTAGAGGCTAAATAAAATATATGAAGTGCCTATATTAAAAAGCAAAACTAAATATTTATATGTGGTGAAATGTTGACAGTGAATCTAGATAAGGAAAGATGGGTTTCATTGCACTATTAGAATTAAACTTGAATATTTATATGCACACATATATGTGTATGTAAGTGGTACAACAGTATTTGAAAGGAAACACATAAAGCTATTAGTAATGACTTATACGGCTGTAGGTAAAGGGTAGTGTGTCCATATCACTGGATTGGGCAGCAAGAATTTGAACATTTTCTTTACCAACATCAGTATTGTTTGGATTTTAACAACGGAAACAAATTCATTAAACTCATGGACTTGAAGAACAGACTTGTGGTTGCCAAGGAGGGCGGGAAGTGGTATGAACTGGGAGACTGGGGTTAATAGATGCAAACTATTGTATTTGGAGTGGATAAGCGAAGAGATTCTGCTCTTTAGAACAAGGAACTATATATAGTCATTTATGATGGAAAATAATGGAGGATAATGTGAGAAAAAGAGTGTTTATATATGTGTGACTGGGTCACTTTGCTGTACAGTAGAAATTGACAGAACACTGTAAACTATATGGAAAAAATAAAAATCATTAAAAATAAAACAATTTTTTAAAGTATTTGTTTAAAAAATTTTAATATGAACTTTGGTCCATTGGTGCCTTGAAGGCAACAATATTGTGACTTGCTTAGAGCTTAGAAGCAGAAAAAAATCAGGTTGAAATTATTTTGAAGTAACTGACTATAGGTAGGTAATAACAATATAATAATATAATAGCAACAGCTACTATTTATTGAATGTTTACTCTTTACTGGGTACAGTTGTAAACATTTTAGGTGCCTAAAATTGTAACAAAAACCACATAAGATAGAGCAGTGCATTTCTCTTTGAGAGATTTGAAAATGGTTTCTGGGACCTAACCTCACACAGCTAAGTATGGCCTTGCTTTATTCAAAAATCCTGTTTCAACCACAGTGATGGAACCTTAATAATAAAAATGGAGAAGAAAAGGAAAAATAGTGTTTTTAGAGACATAGCTCTGGAACTGGCTGACATGGTCATATTAGTGACGGGTACAGGACCACCGGGCAGAGGGTTTGACCTTGGATTCAAACAGAAAAGGACCATTTTCTTCTGAGACCAAAACAAAGCTTTAGGAAATAACATAAAATGGAAACATTTCAATAAGATGAGCTACTCGGGAGTTCTGTAACTCCAGGAGTCCATTCCCTAGCACAGGTGTCTAAGGATTAGAAAGGGTGAACTGTAAGCGGCTAACTCAACTGCCTATGCTTTATCCTTTATGTCACTTAGGGGAACACTTAATCCTATATGTATAAATACATGCAAAGTAAAATTTAGCTGTGTGAGCTTTGTGCTGAGGTGACAGTTGGAAGGGGCTTGCAAACGGGAGTTAGAGGGAACCCAATGTCCAGGGAGAATTTCTTCTGCTTAGGGATTGTCTCCATTAACATGTTGCTTCACTTCATTATCTTTGCTTTAGAACACATAACAGTAGTTAGTTTTTCCTTGAGCAAGTGTTAAAATTTCTCATTATTGGGAGGAGATCAGTTGTCCTTATATGTGTGGGTTTATTTCTGGACTGTCTGTTTTAGTCCACTGATCTATTTGCTTATATTTACTCTAATACCACACTACTTTTTATTACTCTGGCTTTATCACAATTCTTAAAGTCAGATGCTGTTAGTTCTCCAGTTTTGTAATTTTCAAAGTTGTTGGAGCTATCCTATCCTTTACATTTCAATTATAATTTTAAATTGAGTTTTACAGTTTATACCAAAACCAAAACCCAAAATCCTACAGGCATTTGGTTTGGTATTGCATTGAATCTATAGATTCAGGTATAGATTATTTTGGAAAGTTGACAGGTTAATAATTCTGAGTTGGCCAATCCCTGAACAAGGTATATCTTCCTATTTATTTAAGTTTTCTTTAGTTTTTAGTTTTTCAGCAAAATTTTTTTGTTCAGGATTTAGGTCTTTCATATCTTTTGACATATTATCCCTATTTCATATTTTTAATGCTATCGTACATGGTGTTTTAATTTCTCATTGTTCACTCCTAGTACGTGGAAATATAATTGATTTTTGTGTATCGATCCTAGGACCTTACTAAACATCACATATTAGTTCTAGACACTGTTTCTAGATTTTTTTTTTACATTGACAATTATGTTCTCCGTGACTGCGAGTTTGATTTCTTCTTTTCCAAACTATCTCTTTCATTCTTTCCTGCCTCCCTCACTCCTTTCTCTTAGACAGGACCTGTAGCACAGAGTAGAGTAGATGTGGTAACAGTGGACATGCCCGTTTTGTTCCTGATCTTGGCAGGAAGGCATTCAGTTTTTAAACATTTAGGATGATGTTAGTTGTAGATTTTGCATAAATGTATTTTATCAGGTTAAAAAAATTCACTTTTATCCCTAATGTTCTCAGAGTTTTTAACAGATGTTATGTCGAATTATGTCAAATACTTTTTCTGCTTCTATCAAAATGATCATATTATTTTTGTTGTCTTTTCTTATGTAAACACATTGAAGTGATGAATTACATTGTTTTCCAAATGTAAATCAACCCTTTTTTTCTTAGGATAAATCCTATTTGATCATGATATATTAGCCTTTTACTGTATTCTTGGATTTAGTTTGCTAAAAAGTATTTTTAAAGGAATTTCTGTAACTGTTCATGAGGGCTGTTTTGCTTGCTTGCTCTCTCTCTCTCTCTCTCTCTCTCTTTCTTTTTTTTGTCTTTTGTCTATTTAGGGCCGGTCCCAGAGTATATGGAAGTTCCCAGGCCAGGGGTCGAATTGGAGCTACACCTGTAGGCTTATTCCACAGCAACGTGGGATCCCAGCCGTGTCTGTGACCTACACCCCATCGTACAGCAACGCCAGATCCTTCTCCCACTGAGTGAGGCCAGGGATCGAACCCACGTCCTCATGGATAGTAGTTAGGTTCATTAACCACTGAGCCATGATGGGAAATCCTGGTTGTTTTTTTATAATGTCTTTGTCAGGTTTTGGTATCAGGGTAATACTAGCCTCATAGAATGAGTTAGGGATATTTTTATCCTTATCAACTTTTTAGGAGAGTTTGTGTGGAATTGCCATTATTATTAATTCCTTAAAAATTTAGAGAAATTCACCAGTAAAGCCACTTGAGACTGTAGTTTTCATCATAGGATGGTTTTTAGCTATAGTTTCAATTTCTTTGTTTATAAATATGCAGTTATTTAGGTTATCTGTTTCTTCATGAGTCAGCTTGTGTAGTTTGTGATTATCAGGGAATTTGTTTTTTCTGATTGTCCAGTTTATTTGCAAAAAGTTATCTGTAGTATTCCCTTACAATCCCTTTAACATCTGTAGGCTCTCTAATGACAGCCTCTCTCTCATTTCTGACATTAGCAATTTATGTCTTCTCTTTTTTCATTATCAATCTGACTAGAAGTTTATCAAGTTTTTTTATCTTCTCAAAGCACCAGCTATTACTTTCATTACGTTTTTCCTATTGTGTTTGTTCTCTATTTCATTGATTTCTGTTTTGATCCCTGTAACCTTCTTTTTTCTGTTTACTTCATTTAATTTTCTCTTCTCTATCTAGTTCTTAAGGTAGAAGTTGAGTTCACTGACTGAGTTCTTCTCTGTTTTCAGGATTATAAGTCTCCCTTGAAGTCCTCTTTAGTAGCACTCCCCCCACCGCCAGATAGTGATAGGTCATCTTTTCATCTTCATTTAGTTCAAAATCCTTTCTTTTTTTTTTTGCCTTTTTGCCTTTTCTAGGGCTGCAGCCATGGCATATAGAGGTTCCCAGGCTAGGGGTCTAACAGGTGCTGTAGCTGCCGGCCTTCACCACAGCCACAGCAGTGTTGGATTCCAGCCTCGTCTGTGACCTGCACCACAGCTCATGGCAACGCCGGATCCTTAACCCACTGAGCAATGCCAGGGATCGAACCAACAACATCATGGTTCCTAGTTGGATTCGTTAACCACTGAGCCATGATGGAAACTCCCAAAATACTTCCTGATATCCCTTTTGATTTCTTCTTAGACCCATGAGTTATTTAGAAATGTGTTACTTAATTTCCAAATATTGTGGATTTTCCAGAGATCTGTTTTTGATTTCTGATTTAATTCTCTTGTTGTATGAAAACATACTTTTTATGATTTGAGTCATTTGAAATTTACTGCAATTTATTTTATGGCCCAGAATATACTCTCTCTTGATAGATGTTCCAAGTGTGTTTGAAAAGAATGTGTGTTCTTGCTGCTGTTTGTGTGGAGTGCTTTATAAACATCAAGTAAGCCAACTTTGGTTGATATTGTTCAAATCTTCTACATTCTTAGTGTTTTTTTCCTATTTGTTTTATCAATTATTAAGGGAGATTTTGAAGTGTTTTGACTAAAATAGAGGAGATTTATCTTTTTACTCACAGTTCTGTTCAATTTCATACATTTTAAAGATCATTATCAGGGCATAAATATTTATAATTGTATGTCTTCATAATGAATTGGCCCATAGATCATTTTATTTTTTTATTATTATTTTTAAATCTCTTGCTTAATTTTATTTTCTTTTATTTCCATTGCTTAAAGAATTTTATTACAGTTATAGGTGTACAAAAATCATCACAAGTCAATTTGATAGCATTTGCGTCTCAAACCCTCAGTGCACCCCCCCACCCCCCAGATTGTCTTATTTGGAAACCAAAGGTTTTCCAAACTCTGTGAGTCATTGTCTGTTCTGCAAAGAGGTTCATTGTGTCTTTTTAGTTTTCACATGTAAGTGGTAGCATTGGATGTTGCTGTCTAATTGTCTGACTGGTTTCACTTTGCATGATAATTTCTAGGTCCATCCATGTTGCTATAAATATTGGTAATTCGTTCCTTTTAATGGCTGAGTAACATTCCATTGTGTGTATATACCATATCTTCCCTATCCACTCCTCTGTCGATGGGCATTTAGGTTGTTTCCATGACCTGGCTATTGCATAGAGTGCTGCAGTGAACACTGGAGTACATGTGTCTTTTCGAGTCATGGTTTCCTCTGGATAGATGCCCAGGAGTGGGACTGCTGGATCAATGGTAATTCTATTTTTAGTTTTC
>PVHT021183666.1:36359049-36373970 GCA_004024745.2 Catagonus wagneri
GGGAATTCTTTCAGCTTTTCGCCATTGAGAATGATGTGAGCTCTGGGTTTGTCATAGATGGCCTTGATTATGTTGAGGTAGTTTCCCCCTATGCCCACTTTCTGAAGGGTTTTTCTCAGAAATGGGTGTTGGATTTTGTCAAAGGCTTTTTCTGCATCTATGGAGAGGATCATATGGTTTTTATTCTTCAGTTTGTTAATGCATGGATCATTTTAAAATTCGTTTTTGTGTTCTTGTTAATATATTTTTTTGCTGTGAAATCTACATTAATATTAATATAGCCACTCCAGCTTACTTTTGGTCAGTGTTAATAGTGTATCTGTTTTCAGTCTTTTTTCTTTTAACTTCTTTAGGTGTTTGTATTTTATTTATTTATTTATTTATTTATTTATTTAGCTCTTTCTGCCTTATCTAGGGCCGTACCCGCTGCATATGGAGGTTCCCAGGCTAGGGGTCTAACAGGAGCTGTAGCTGCTGGCCTTTGCCACAGCCACAGCAACACAGGATCCAGCCGCATCTGCAACCTGCAGCACAGCTCACAACAATGCCGGATCCTTAACCCACTGAGCAAGGCCTGGGATCGAACCTGCAACCTCATGATTCTTAGTCAGATTTGTTAACCACTGAGCCATGGCAGGAACGCCTAGGTGTTTGTATTTAAAGTATTTCTTGTAGGCAGCACATATTTGCATCTTTCTTTTTTATCCAGATTCAGTATTTCAGCCATTTAATGTGATTATTAATATAATTAGGCTTGAGTTTCTCATTTTACCGTATGTTTCCTTTGCATCTCATTGGCTTTTTCTTCCCCTTTATTTTCTGCTTTCTTTTAGAGTGAATATTTTTCTTGATTATTCCATTTTATTTCCTTTGTAGGCTTATTGGTTAACTCTGTTTTGTCATATTTCAGTCCTATACATCTGTAAGTTATAGTGTATTTAACTTATCACACTCTACCTTCAAGTGATGCTGTACAACCTCTGCTGTAGAATATAAACCATCCTGCACTCCTTCATTTTCCCCTACTGGCTTTTGTGCAGTTGCTGACATTTGTTTTCCCTTAACATATACTATAACCCCATGCTAATGTTATTTTTGTCTATGTAGTCCATCTATAAAAGAGATTTAAATAATAAAAAATCTTTTGTATTTACCCATGTGGTTACACTTCTGGTACTCTTCATTGTTTTGTGCAGATCCATTTTTCATCTGCTCTTATTTCTGGCCATTATTTATTCAGATGTTTTTTGTGGCTCCACCTTCTCACTTCCTTGATTGTTATTACTCGTAAGTTAGGCTGCTTGAAGTCCTAGAGTTCATTGATGCTCATTTCGTTTTGGAGGGTTCTTTTTTCTCTCCCTGTTTTGTTTTAGATAATTTTTATTTGGTGTGAATTCGTTTACTAATATTTTCTTTTGCAATTAATCTGGTATGTATCCCACCTAGTGTATTTTTTTATCCTATACTTTGTGGTTTTCCTCTTTAGAAGTTGATTTGGGTGTTTTATATTTTCCACGCTTTTGTTTAACTTGTTGAGCATATGGGAATCAGTAATAGCAATTTTTCTTTCTGTGTCATTTTTTGTTCATTCTGTTATCTCTGTTAGTGCTGGTTCAGTTTTGATTGGTTGTTCTCATTATGGGTTGCGTTTCCCATCCCTTTGCATGAATGTTGATCTGTAGTAGGATGCCTGACAACCTGCTATTTGTTTTGTTGGGTGATGGACAATTTATATTCCCATAAATATTCGTGAGCTTCCGAGATTCAGTTAAGTTACTTTACACAATTTGATCATTTGGGGTCTTGCTTTTATGGTTTGTTGTATAACTTTAGAGCAGATACAGTCTAGGGCTGAATATTCTCCCTACTGAGTCAAGACCTTTCTGTGTACTCTGTCCAGTGTCCCACGGTTTATGAATTTTTCCATTCTGGATGGTGGGAATAGGCACTTTGCCCAGCCATGCTTAAACAATGAGCATTATTTTTTCTAATCTTTTCAGATGGTTCTTTTTGCCAGCCTTCGGTTTCCTCTCACACATGCACTGATCAGTATACCCTACTGAAGTCTCAGGGGAGTGCTCTTCAGATCTCCCATGTTTTTTCTTTGTGGCACTTCCTACTCTCTGAGTTCTGTCCTGAGAACTGAAGCTGCACTGGCCTCCAGGAATCTTTGCTCTATTTCCTCATGTAGGCAGTCCTCTAGTCTCCACCTCTGTTCCCGCTCCCTGCACCATAGCCTATAAACTCAGTACAGAAGGTGGTATCAGCAGTAGAGCTCCCATTGTTTGTTTCCTGTCTTTCAGGGATCTCTGTCCTTAAGTTGCCTGATACCTACTGTCTTGCAAGCCGTTATTTCATATATTTTGTCCAGCCTTTTAAGGTCTTTCAGTCTGTAGGGTAAATCTTGGCCCAAAGTAGGAGTCATCTCTTTTAATTTTAAATGTCATCAGCTTATTCTGTGTTCTTATTGTTAAGAGTAGTTTTTTAGTTGATCCTCTTCAGTTTTCCCAGTTAAACAGTTAATATCGTTGGGAAATAGTAATAATTTTGTCTTTCAATTTTTGTATCTTTAGTTTCTTCTGAGTAATTGCTTCAGCTCGTATGTCCAGTAAACAATATCAGTAATAATGGAACTCATTATACTTTTATTTAAGGTATTATGTTGAATTATGTGTAATTTTTAATTATAGGGTTGATTTAATTACTTTTATGATAATATCTATGTGTTAATAGATTTCTGTTGCTATTTTGATTTTTGATCCAGTGTAAAATACCTATCCTTTTCTGTTCCTCTTTATTTTTTTCTTTAGGGATTTCTGTTTTTTTTTTTTCTTCATGTTTTGAACTTTCATGATGATGTGCTAAAATTAATGTGTTTTAAAAAAACATTAATTCGTTATGCTAGACATTGGAAATTTAATCCTGTGCTAAGGTTCTGGATCTTTTGGGGGGCCGGGGAGTAGGATGTGTTATTACCTCTTTTATGAATTTTTCTTTTATGTGTTCTCTTTCTAAATTTCCTGAGAATTAGAATCCCAATAGCAATCTGATTTTCTTGTTTCTCTCTCATCCATGTGTATGTACCTTTAGGGGAACTACTGGGACAGTGTTCCGATTTCTTATTTTTAATTTTTTTATGTATCTCTCCTGTTCTGTTCTTTGATGTATAAACTCTTCTAAATGATTTTGATATCTTTGTTCTCATATGTTTAAAGTTTCTTCTTCTCCTTACATTGTCTTCTGGTTGGTAGCTTGAGTTTCCTTTTTTTTTTTTGGTTTGTTGTGGTCTTTCCTTTGTATTTGTGACATTCATGCATACCTAGTGCCTCTAGTCATTATCTTTTCTAGGAACTTGCAGTATAAACCAGTCCTACACACACACACACACACACACACTTGAAAATGTTGTTAATATTTTAAACCTGTTAACTTCTTTCACATTACTTAGCTGGGGTTTTTTTTTGGTTTTTGGTTTTTGGGTTTTTTTTTTTTTTTGGCTTTTTAGGGCCACACCTGCGGCATATCGAAGTTTCCAGGCCAGCGGTCAAATTGGGGCTGTAGCTGTCGGCCTACACCACAGCCACAGCAATGCCAGATCCAAGCCACGTGTGCAACCTACACCACAGCTCATGGCAATGGCAGATCCTTAACTGGCTGAGCAAGACCAGGATCAAACCCACATCCTCATGATACTAGTCGGGTTTGTTACTGCTGAATCACAATGGGATCTCTCCTGTTTGTATTTTTTTAATTACAATTTTAGAAGGTTTTCAGGAGGTCTTGGAGGTAAACATACTAGTTTCATTTGCCATACTTAACTGGAAGTCATCAATAACTTTTCTTTTGTGCTTTTCATCTTGGAATAGTTTTAAATTTGTAAACCATGTTCAGTTGTATTTTTTAAAAACTTGGATGTTAGAAGCTATTCTAAATATTCATTTTTCCCTTTAGAGTTTTCTTCTTGAAATTTTAATATTTAAAGCCTTAGTGTAGGGCTCTTTATGAGACTCATATGCCAAAATATTCAAAATGTGAGATGTTCGGTTAGCTCATGCTGTGGCTTTGAGAACATACTAAAGTTATGAATAAGATCTTTTTAAAAATTACTTGTTGCCAGTATCAAAGAGAGCTGTTGATTGTTACGTATTCTTATATCTGGCTATGTAACTGAGCTCTTATCTACTCAAACAATAGTTAGCCAGTTTGCTTGGATTCTCTAGGCAGACAATCGTATTAACTTACACGTAAAGATTTATTATACTGATGAGGACAGTGTATTGTTGTATAGTAGTAGTAAAATACCTGAATGTAAATTTGTACTAAAAGCAGTATAGGTGACCAATTTAAATTATTTCATTTAAAGCAAATTGTTTTGAATAGTCTTTTAAAAGTATACTTTATCAAAAGCTATCTACTAAAATTAAGCACATATGTGTGATACCTATTACTATATGGGTAACAAAACATTGCCAAATTTCCCAACTCTTAAATTGGCTTCTCTTCCAGTCTTATGAACACTGTGTTTTCTGTGAACTTTTGAGAAACATCTGCCTAAAATGTAGAGCACACACCCGACACTGCCGTGGCCTGGCTTGGCAATGGAGTTCAGTTGTTACTTTTTTTCACAAGTCAGTTCTTGGTCAGAATATAGTTCATAATAACAGTTGTTATCACTTCTTTTTTGTCCTCTTTAAAAAAGAACTCTGTCAGCAAAACAAAACAATTTTGGGGTTGCCTAACCTTTCAAAAGGAATTCAAGGGCAATTAAACATTTTTGTGCTCATTTTGTTTGTGCTCTACAAAACCAGTTCTTCCCATAAAATGTAATGAGACATACCTAGGAGGATACAATACCATGCTTATCTCAGCATTAGTTATTTAAAAAAATTGTGAGCAATGTGAACAACCCACAATAGGGAATGGGTTACATTGTGGTACTTACCTATATGATGGTGTGACATTCAGTTATTAAAAATAATTTTCTTAAAACTATGTAGGTATGTTGAAAAATATACTTATTACAGAAGATGGAGAAAAATAGGACTCATAACTTCATATATTATAATCCCCTTTTATGTAAAAAAAAAAAAATCCAGGAATAAATGGTTGCAAGGAATGGTTGTATGTTAAAGAACTTAGCTCATTTTCGTTTTTTCTTTTCTAATTCCTCTATAAAAACCTTATATTAACATAAAATAGTATCTAAAAGATTATTTATAAAGGTAATTCAGCAATGTGAAAACACAGTTCCTAGTGATATAGAGGCTTGAATTCTAGTCCTGCCTTTGTCACATACTAGTTATATCACCTTAATGTATCATAGCCTTTGTTTCATCATTTGTAAAATAAACCTAGTGAAATACGTTATGTATAAAGTGTTTCACAAATGGGAGGAATTATTGGCATTTATCTTTTATTTGCAAATGGGAGACCTGTTTGAACATGATCCACTTCATATATATGCATGATTAAAGAAACAAGTAAACAAAGTTGGTATTTGTAGTGCATTAAGTGTGGAGCCTAGCAATGTCTATCATTTCTAACCTTGCACCCTAGACGTATCATTTGACTCTAGGTTATGCCAGGGACTTAAAGAAAACTGGAGCTGAACAAAGGCAGATAACATTCTAAAAAGGAATCCCCATATTGACTGTTCCCAGATATATTACAAAATGTTTATGGTCATGATCTGTGTACTGATGAGAGTTAGAAGTGAAGAGAATAGTAAAAAATGTTAAGTTGTTGCCTATACACTAATGTATTTATGAAAACACTGTTATTTGTCAGCTTATATGGTATGTCCTTTGATATTGTCACTCCAAATAGATGCATTTCCCCAGTGATTTGAAAAAGGAGGGCAAAATATAGGCCACTCAGTTATGATAGTCAATTCTAAATAGTTTAGGTTTTGCACCTGTGATAGCATGGTTTTTTCCTGTTTGCCAATAAAGACACTGGGGAAAGCAAAATCTTGATTTTTATCCTGTTTGTTTAATGCTTATCATTGTGCTTACTATCTTTTAGTGACTACTCTGTTTCCAGCTGTCTAAACATTCTCTCACATTCCTGTTAGAAATGTGACTCCAGCTCAGGTTCAAGAATTGTAGGGTCCACTCCCTCATTGTTTATTACTTCCTCAGCACACTTTCAGGGAAGATTTAAAATGATTAAGCAAGCTAGCATTATTGTATATCAAATCCAAATCCTGTGAAAGGAACTTCTTGCTAACACTGGGATCATCTCCTGATACACCACATTCTGTTATTACTTAATCCTATAATACAATGAATTTGAAAAGTAGCTGGAGGGTTGGGCCGTTTCGTTTCATCTGTTGAAACAGTATTTCTGTAAACTCAGTTATGTGAGCCATTGTCTATTTACTGGATATTTGCATATTAACATATTTCATTTCAGAATACAGCATCAAAATTTCTTATGAAGCAGATTCTAATAATACTAATGCATAGTATAAAATTGTTCTTTATATAGCTTTAAATTTTGTATGAAATAAGGACTCTGATGTGTAACCAGTGTCTAGTTGGCTATCTTAACAGCTTCTTTGTGAAAATTTTGGTAAAAATATCTGACCAGGCCTACCATTTCTGTCTTAGTAGGTATTATCATTACTATCTTAGTAGGTATCAATTAGGTACTAATATCAGGTACTTATTAGGTATTAATATTCCACCTTTTATAGATGGGGAAAGTAAGTCACTGAAAGCTTAAATAAAATGCTCAAAAATACACAGAATTAAATCAGAGTAGCGGAAGGTAATCTGGTTCAGAGAGCTGCTGTATTGGTGACCCCATTTCTATGTCTCTTGCATCTCTTGAATAATACTGTTATCAGGATTTCTCTTCTTGTTCGTATTTTTAGAAATAGACTTTACTCTTTAGAGTCCGTTTAGATTCACACCAAGATTGAACAGAAAGTACAAGGAGTTCACATGTACTCTCAGGTCCCGAAACAGTCAGCTTCTTCTAAGATCACCATCCCCCACCACAGCAGACTGTTTCAGTTGATGGATTTACTTACACTGATCCCATCATTATCAACCCAAGTCTGTAATTTACATTAGGATTCACTCTTGGCGTACATTCTAAAGGTTTTGACAAATGTATAATAATATGTATCCACAGTTACAGTATTATATAGAATAACTTCACTGCTCTAAAAATCTACCTATTCTTATCTCTACCATGCCTCCAGCCTCAGGCAACCACTCATCTTTTTGGCTTCCTCCATAGTTTTGCATTTTCTAGAATGTTATATAGTTGGTATCATTTCATATGTAGCCGTTTTGGATTGATCGGTGTCTTTTACTTAGTAACCTGCATTTATGTTTCCTCCATGTTTTTTCCTGCTTGATAGCTCATTTCTTTTCAGGGTGGAGTAATATTCCGTCCTACGGATGTGTCACAGTTTATCTGTTCACCTACTAAAGGACATCTTTGTTGCTTCCAAGTTTTGGCTCTAAGGAATAGGTTTCTTTAAATACTCATGTCTAGGTTTTCGGGTAAACATATGTTTTTAACTCTGAGTAAACTTCAAGGAACACAATTGTTGGATCTTATCCTAAGAGTATGTTTAGTTTTATAAGAAACTGCAACACTGTTTTCCAAAGTGGCTGTACCATCTTGCATTCCCACCACCAATAAATGAGAGTTCCTCTTGCTCCACATTCTTGTTAGCATTTGGCACTGTCCATGTTGTGTATTTTGCCCATTCTGATAGGTGTGTGATGGTATCTCCTTGTTTGACTTTGCAGTTCTCTGGTGAAATATGATGTTGAACACCTTTTCCTATGCTTATTTGCCCTCTGTATATCTTTTTTTGGAGAGGTGTCCATTCAGATCTTCTGCCCCCTTTTTAATTGGGTCACTCATTTTCTTATTGTTGAGTTTTAAGAATTCTTTGTATATTTTGAGTGACAATACCTTACCAGGTACATGTTTTGCAAATATTTTCCTCCAGTCCTTAACTTGTTTTCTCTTTTTCCTTGACAGTACCTTTCACAGAGCAAAAGTTTTTAAACTTTAATGAAGTCTAGCTTATCAGTTATTTTGTGTTTCATTATTTTGGTATTGTATCTAAAAAGTCATTGCCAAACCAAAGATCATCTAGATTTTCTCCTATGTCATCTTCTAGGAGTTTTATAGTTTTGTGTTTTACATTTAGGTATGTAGTCCACTTTACGTTAATTTTTGTGAAGGCTGTAAGGTCTGTGTCGAGATTCATTTTCTTGTTTTCAGAAGAATACAGTTGGTCCAGCACCATTTTGTTTAAAGACTAACTTTTCTCCACTGAACTGCCTTTGCTCCTTTGTCAGAGTTCAGTTGACTGAATTATTGTCATCTGTTTCTGGGTTCTCTGTTTTGCTTAATCTGTTTGTTTATTTTTTTCCCACCAGTTCCACACTGTCTTGATTACTGTAGTTTTATAATAAATCTTAAAGTCTGATGGTGTCAATCCTCAAACTTTGTTCTCCTTCAGTATCATGTTGATTATTCTTGGTCCTTTCTTCTCCTTAAACTTTAACATTAGTTTTTCAATATCTGTAAAATGACTTGCTGGAACTTGGATTGGGATTGCACTGAATCTATAGATCAAGCTAGGAAGAGCCGATACTTGACAATATTGAGTCTTCATATTGATGAACATGGAATATTTCTCTACTTAGATCTTTGATTGCTCTTGTCAGTTTTGTAGTTTTTCTTGTATAGATTTTGTACACAATTTATTAGATTTATACCTCAGTAATTCACTTTGGGGAGATGCTAATATATGTAGATGGTATTATGCTTTTAATTTCAAGTAACACTTGTTCATTGTTGGTGCATATAGGAGAGCGTAGGATACAACCTTGTATCCTGGAAATTGCTCTAATTGCTTATTTCAGACTTTCTACATAGACAGTAATGTCACCTGGTAAAAAAGACAGTTACATTTCTTCCTTCTCAATTTGTGTACTGTTTATTTTCAAACTTTTTTGGTTAATTACATTAGCTTGGACTTTCATTACAATTTGGAAAAGGTATGGTTAAGGGGGGACATACTTCCCTTGTTCCTAATCTTAGCTAGAAGGCTTCTAATTTCTTAGCATCAAGTATGATGTTATCTGTAGGTTTTTCATAAATATTCTCTTTCAAGTTAGGGAACTCCTGTATTCTTAGTTTGCTGAGTTTTTTTTTTTTTTTGGGGGGGGTCTTTTTAGGGCCACACCCTTGGTATATGGAGGTTCCCAGACTAGGGGTCCAGTCGGAGCTGTAGCCACTGGCCTATGCCAGAGTCACAGCAACGCAGTATCTGAGTCGTGTCTGTGACCTACACTACAGCTCACGGCAACTCTGGGTTCTTAACCCACTGAGCGAGACCAGGGATCGAACCTGCGTCCTCATGGATGCTAGTTGGGTTCATTAACCACTGAGCCACGACGGGAACTCTGAGTTGTTATTTTTTTAATCATGGATGGGTGTTAGATTTTCGCATTATTTTTCTGCATCTATTGGTATGATTATATGATTTTTCTTGTTTAGCTTCTTGATGTGATTAATTGACTTTGAAATGATGAACCAGCCCTGCAAATCCAGAATGAATCTTAATTTGGTCATAGTATATAATTCTTTTGATATATTGTATTTGATCTGCACCTATTTTGTTGAGGGGTTTCACATCTGTGGTCAGAAGAGATAATGATGTGTAGTTTTATTATAATTTCTCTCTCTGGTTTTGGTATTAGGATAATGCTGGCTTTATAGAATGAGTCAAGAAGCATTTCCTTTGCTTCAGTCTTTCAGAAAAGATTGTAGAGAATGTTTTAGATTCATCTTAAATGTTTGGAAGAATTCCCCAGTGAACCCATTTGGGCCTGATACTTTCTATTTCAGAAGGTTATAAATTATTGATTCACTTTCTTCAATAAATATGGATCTATTCAGCCGGTCTGTTTCTTCTTGTGTGAGTTTTATCAGATTGTGTCTCTTAAGAAATTGGTCTTTTTCATCTAGATTATCAAATTTGTGGGCATAGAGTTATGCATAATATTCCTTTATTATTGTTTTAATATCCTTGAGATCTGTAATGATGTCCCCTCTTTTACTTCTGATATTTGTAATTTGTATCTTCTCTTATGCTTAGTTTGCCTGACTAGAAGCTTGTCAATTTCAGTGTTCTTTTCAAAGAACTACCTTTAGGCTTTATTAATTTTCTCTGTAGATTTCCTATTACAAATTTCATTGATATCTGCTCCGATTTTATTATTTCTTTTCTTCTGCTTGCTTTGAATTTAATTTTCTCTTTTTCTAGTTTCCTAAGATAAAACTTAGATTGTTGATTATAGATTTTTCTTCTTTTCTAATATGCAAATTCAGTGCTATAATTTTCCCTCTATTCACTGCTTTTGCTGAATTTCAAAAATGTTATTGTTTTTCATTTTCAATTACCAGATATTTGAAAATTTCTTTTAAAATTTTGTCTTTGACCCCTGTATTATTTATGTGTGTTTTTTAATCTCCAAGTATTTTGACATTTTTCCAGCTCGCTTTCAGTTATTTATTTTTAGATTAACTTTTTTGTGGTCTGAGAGCATGCATTATTTACTATCTATTCTTTTAAATGCGTTAAAATGTATTTTTTAGCTTATAATAAAGATATTTTAAAACAATTCTCTTTTCCATCAGTGATAGATACTGAGCACTTTCACTTATTTCATGATTTGTTCTAATGGTGAAAGTTTTTGTCTTAGTTCTATGTTCCTACGTATGTGAACCCTTGGTCTCAGAATGAGTGGCATCTGTGGAAAATCTAGGCTTTATTCATAAAATATATACGACATTAGTAAAGGTATTCTGTTATGAATACGTGAATAACTTTTTAAAAAATACTGGCTGTAGTAACATATCATATCAGCTGGAATTTTTTTCAAATGGGGAAACATTTAACATTTCCAGTAGATTTGTAAATGATACGTTTTCCTTATATTCTTAAAGTGTGATAACTTTTTTTCTATCCCATTTAGTTTTGTCAGCCTGGCGGGTGGCAGCTGTCCAGAGAGAGGAAGCAGCCGACATTTTTTGTGGTGGTCCTGACAGATATTGACTCAGATCGACATTATTGCTCATGCCTAACCTTCTATGAGGCAGAGATCAATCTTCAGGTACGACAACTTTTATAGCCAAATTACAGCCAAAAGGGCACCATTTAGGAATCTTTTTATTATGCTATATTTGTTTTTGTTAAAACTGCAAGTTTAGGTTCTGTGGATGACATTAAAAAGCTGAGGTACTATTTTGTTGAAGAGAGCAAGAAGGTAAAGTTATTGTCCAAGTTCAGTTATTCTCTTAAAAACTATTGATCATTCTCTGAATATTTCTAACTGTGAATTGGTTTATTAAGATTTGCATCCTCTCGTGGCAAACCTATGAAAGAATCACATGGTGATTCACATGGTGAAGGAATTGGTTCTTCTCCCAAGGTGTTTCACCACATATAGAACATTAAATCAGAATGTTTATAAAAATCACTTATCACAGTGCTCGGTATTATTTTTTAAGCACTGAAAGTAAATGTTAATTCATTATCATTAGTGATGGTAATATCAAAATAGTGGGACTAAATTTAATAAGTTAGAACTATAGACATTAAAAATACTGGGTCTTTTAGAGTGTTAGTTGGAGTTTTGTCAATTTCAGGCAACTGTATCTACTCTCTCTAGTTTATTCAGAAAAGGATTTATGACAAAGCTTTGGGCAATTTATGTAATTTCATGAGTGAGGGAACCAGGGTACTAGAAACTGACTTGTTTGGGTCTGTTCTGGTAGAAATCATACTTTGTCCACCTTTTACCAGCTCAATACTTATGATGTTGCGTACCAGACAGTATAACCTTTATAATAGTTTCCCTAAAATATCCATTCTCCCGTGTGTAGTTACTATCACACATTGGTGACTTTTGCTTTAGGTGTCATACCTTCTGGAAGTCAGATTGCAGGTAGGTCCCACTCTCACTGCAAAGAAATCAAGAAAACTTTTTTGTGGTTGTTATTTGTTTGATTGTTTTGCTTTCAAGTTTCTATGGTACATGAAGGAAAGTATAAAGGAGTTTAGAGGATGTAGATTGAGCGAGTCTGCATTATCTGCTCTACTTTCTGCTACATACAGATGATTGAGTGTCACCACCAGGGCAAAGGATTGGCTTGCTTTCTGAAATGGCCTCACAAAAGGCGAATTTGTTATTTTCGTTGCTTTAATTAAATGCCAAAATCTGAATTTTCTGGATCCAGAAATCTGATTCTTTAGTACAAGAGGAGACGAGCCACCTTGCGTGGTATAGACTCACATTATCCAAGTTCATTATTTTGATGTATTAAAACCAGCATGGTAGTTTATGCTTTTACAGTGATAAGTTAAAAGATTACATAGAACAAAATATGCATCATCTGTGTTATCAACACGTTTCTCCTTGTCAGATCTTTGTGTAAAGTCATCACAATCAGAAGCATTTTGCTTGTAGAATCAAACTAAGGAATATTTATTTTTTTTAATTAATTAATTAATTTTTTAATTTTTTTGTCTTTTCTAGGGCTGCACTCACGGCATATGGACGTTCCCAGGCTAGGGGTCTAATTGGAACTATAGTCGCTGGCCTATGCCACAGCCACAGCAATGTGGGATCCAAACCCTGTCTGTGACCTATACCACAGCTCATGGCAATGCTGAATCGTTAACCCACTGAGCAAGGCCAGGGATCTAACCCGCAACCTCATGGTTCCTAGTCAGATTCGTTAACCACTGAGCCATGACAGGCACTCCAAACTAAGGAATATTTGATGTCAGATTTAACACCTGCCAGATTAACCCAATCCATTGTTTATGAATTAATCCTTGAACGACATGGATTTGAACTGAATGGATCCACTTATTCATGGATTTTTTTTTTTCCAGTAAACATGTAGTAGATAGTACTACCCTATCCATGACTGATTGAATCTGTGGATGTGGAGGGTCAATGTTAAAGTTCTATGAGGGTTTTTGACTTCATAGGGGGTCTGCCCCTAACCCTGCATTATTTGTTCTGGGCCAACTCTTTTTGAAATTAGAGATTATGTTGTCATTGGGGGTAGAAAGCTTTGATGCTGTGATTTTAGTTATTTCTGTCCCGCATAGTGTCCCCAAAGGTGGATGTTGCCAACAAATAGCTTATGCAGTTCCCATTTTGATCAATTCAGTCTAAATAAGAAAGAATATTCTCCAGTTGAAAGCCTCTGTCTCTTTTAGGTGACTTTTCATTTCTATGTTGATTTTTGAATATAAGTGCTAAGAATGCAGTATTTTATTTTCATATTCTTGCGGGTACCTCCCTACAATTCCCTAGAATTATCTAATGAAACTGATTGTCATTATTTGGGTTTTCCTCCTCTCTTCATCACTAATAACCCTTTCCTTCCCAAAATAAACTCTCAAAAGAGTAATACATTAAGACAGTGTAGAGGGTTCCAGTACAAGAGGGTGACATAGGAAGCTCCTGAACTCAGTTACTGCTATGGACACACCAAATGCAAAGCTGCACACAGCAATTTCTGCTGAAAGCAATCCAAAAACTAGCTGAGCAATTCCTATATATCAGGCAGTTGAGTAAATACCCACACTGAAGTGAGTAGGAAAGGCCGAATACAGTCTCAGTATAAACCCCACCCTTGACGCAGCAGCGTGCAGTCAGGAGGGAACTTAGAACTTCCAGCTCCTCCCGAGGTGGGAAGCATTGGGACCCAACATCTAGCCCCCATCTTTTTAGATTTCCATCGGAGGAATGGGCCTCCAAAACACCTAGCTCTGAAAGACAATGGGGCTTTGTTCATGAGACCTACCAGAGTATAACAAAGTTGCTTGGAGTTCCTTTTGTGGCTTAATAGGCTAAGAACCCAGTGCTGTCTCTCTGAGGATGTGGGTTTGATCTTTGACCTCATTGGGTTAAGGATCATGCATTGCCAAAAGCTGTGGCGTGGGTCACAGATGGAGCTCAGATCCAGTGTTGCTGCAGCTGTGGTGTAGGCCTCAGCTGCAGCTCCGATTCAGCCACTAGCCTGGGAACTTCCATATACCACAGGCGTGGCCATAAGAAGAAACAACAAAAAATAAACCCCCAGAGAGTTCTTAATGTGTTTTTAAGGATTCTGTGGCTCAGCATGGAGGAAACAGAGAGAAACACCCACCTCTCAGTCTTTCCCTGAAAGAGTAATTTGCATACTGTGAAAACTACTGCTCGAGGGTCAGGTTTCTTACTTAGCACACATTTAGGGGCTAATTTTGATTCTCCCTGGAGACCAGGGAGACTAGAAAATGCCATCTATGTTCTCTCTAGCCTGCTTCAGTTTACTGGTTTCTCCTTGGAAGGATCTATGCACATGTCTGGTGCCCCCGATTTTCCAGCTGCCATCCAAGGATGGCACACATTTTTTTTTAAACCTTTGGTTGTCTGGCTAGCAGGACTTGAGTTCTTTTGGCCCACAGAATTGTAGCAATCAAAGTTCTAAACTGGCATTCCCCCCCGCCCAGGGCTCAGAACAGAGGAAGGAGACAGAAACACCCATCTCCTAGACGTCACTGAAAGGTAGATAGATGTGTATATACTAAAAGCTCCTGTCTGAGGTTCTGGCTTCTAGTCTGCCTGAATCCAGGTACTGACTATAACTCTCCCCTTTGGAACACTGACAGTCTTTTTTATTTTTTTTATTTTTTTATTTTTGCATTATAGCTGGTTTACAGATTTCTGTCAGATTTTCCAACTGCACCATGTGGTGACCCGATTACATGTACATATATGGATTTGTCACATGTAATTAGATATAGTTCCCCGTGCATTACAGTTGGAGCTCCTTGCTATTCCATCATTAAAGCAGTAGTTATCCCCACTCCCTCCCAC
>PVHT021183666.1:36374970-36508750 GCA_004024745.2 Catagonus wagneri
ATTGCCCATTTTTCAATGGGGTTGTTGGTTTTTTTGCAGTTGAGCTGTATCAGTTGTTTATATATTTTAGAGATTAAGCGCTTGTCAGTTGTGTCATTTGCAAAAATTTTCTCCCATTCTGTAAGTTGTCTTTTAGTTTTCTTTTTGGTTTCCTTTGCTGTGCAAAAGCTTGTGAGCTTGATTAGGTCCCATTGGTTGATCTTTGCTCTGATTTCTGTTGCTTTGGGAGACTGACCTGAGAGAACATTAGTAAGGTTGATGTCCGAGAGTGTCTTGCCAATGTTTTCTTCCAGGAGTTTAATAAACACTGACAGTCTTGATAAACTCTCACCTATAGGGTGTGCTAAGAGTACAGTAGGCTGCTTGGACAATCATAAGCATTTAAGAGACAACCAAGAGAGAGCTAGGGCAGGTTTGAATAATAAGGTTCATCTCCTGTAAGAGGCCACTCCTTCACAACTGAGAAGTGGATGTTTATCTAATGCATGGAAACCAAGACAAGGAGTCAAGGAGAATGAAGAAACAGGAGTATGTTCCAAACAGAAGAACAGGTAAAACCTCAAAGATATTAACGAAGTAGAGTTAAGTGATTCACCTGATAAGGAGTTTAGAATAATGGTAATAGAGTGCTCACCAAGCTCAGGAGAAAAATGGATGAACAAAGTGAGAATTTAAACAAAGGAATAGAAAGTATAACAAAGTGCCAAATAAAAGTCTCAGAGCTGAAGCGTGTAATGAGTATAATAAGTGAACTGAAAAGTACAATAGAATGATTCAGCAGCACACTAGATGACACAAAAGAAAGTATCAGTTTACATGAGGACAAGACAATGGAAGTCATCCAATTAAAACAGCAAAATGAAAAAATGGTAAATAATAAAGCTAGCTTAAGGAACTAATGAGGTAACATCAGGCAAACCAGCATTCACATTATAGGGGTCCCAGAAGGAGGAGAGAAAGAAAACTTATTTGAAGAAATAATGGCTGAAAACTTTTCTAACCTGGGGAAAATAATAGACATCCAGATCTAGGAAATCCAGGGAGTTCCAAATAAGATGAACTCAAAGAGGCCAACACCAATATGGATTTTTTTTTTATTTGTCTTTTGTCATTTTTTTAGGGTCTCACCTGTGACATGTGGAGGTTCCCAGGCTAGGGATTGAATTGGAGCTACAGCTGCTGGCCTACGCCACAGCCACAGCAACATGGGATCCAAACCATGTCTGCAACCTACACCACAGCTCACAGCAATGCCGGATCCTTAACCCACTGAGCAAGGCCAGAGATTGAACCTGCAACCTCATGGTTCCTAGTCAGTTCGTTTCCGTTGAGCCATGACGGGAACTCCCAATATGGATTATAATTAAAATGTCAAAAATTAAAGGTAAAGAGAGAAAAGCAGCGAGAGAAAAATAAGTTGTTCATAAAAGGGAATCCCTGTAAGACAGTGAACAGAGTTTTCACCAGAAACCTTACAGGTCAGAAAATTGACAAGATTTATTCATAGTGCTTGGAGAAAAAAAGTACCAACCAAGAATACTCAACCCAGCAAAGCTGTCCTTCAGAATTAAAGACAAGATAAAGAGTTTTCTAGACAAGCATAAGCTCCAGGAGCTAATCACCCCTGGACTGCCCTTACAGGAAATGTTAAAGGGACTTCTTTAAGCTGAAGTGGAAGAGTGCTAGTTAGTAACAGGAAAACACTTGTCAGTATAAATTTCACTTATAAAAGTGACTATTTAGCAAAATAAAGATAAAAAAATTACAAAACAATTAACGGTATTACTATAGTAAATACATACTAGTCAATAATTACTTTAAATGTAAAATATCTAAATCCTCCAATCCAAAGACATAGAGTGGCTATATAGATTAAAAAAAAAAAAACCTAAGAATAACTCATTTCACCATTAAGGACACACATTACCTGAAAACGAAATAAAGGGATAGGAAAAGATACTTTATGAAAATGGAAATCAAAGGAAAGCTCTACTTAATATAAGACAAAATAGACTTTAAGCCAAAAACTGAAATAAGAGACAAAGAAGGTCCTTGAATAACGATAAAGTAGTTAACTAATCAAGAGAATATAATTGTAAATTTATGCACCTATTATCAGAACACCTAAATATATAAAGTAAATATTAACTGATATGAAGGTAAAGATTGATAGCAATGTAATAGTAATAGAATACTTCAGTACCCCACATTCAACAGTGTGTGGATCATCCAGACAGAAAATCAATACAGGAAACAGGATCAGATGGACCTAACAGACATATACAGAATCTTCCATACAACAAGAGCAGAAATCACCTACTTCTCAAGTACATGTGGAACATTGGCCAGTATAGATAATACGTTAGATCACAAAACAAGTCAATGAATTTAAGAAGATGAAATCATATCAAGCTTCTTTTCCAAACACAGAAATGTAGAACTAGAAATCAATTACAAGAGGAGAACTGGAAAATTTACAAATACGTGGAGGTTAAACAACATGCTACTGAATGGGTCAAAGACTAAACCAGAAGAGAAATTTAAAAAATAACTTGAGACAAATGAAAATGAAAATAAAACATATCAAAATTTATGGGCTAACGTAAAAGCAAAATCAGATATTAAGGGAAAATTTGTAGCAGTTAACACCAAAATTAAGAAAAAAGTAAGATCTCAATAAGTAACTTAGATTTACAACTTAAGGAACTAGAAAAAGAATAAGCTAAGCCCAAAATTAACAGAAGGAAGGAAATAAAGATTAGAGTGGAAATAAATGAAATGGAGAGTTAGACAATAAAACAAAAAAAAAATCAATGAAACTAAGCCAGTTTTTTGAAAAGATAAGCAAAACTGACAAATTTAGCTATATGCAGAGAGACAAAAAGAAAATAAAATTAGAAATGAAAGAGGAGATGTTAGATCTGATGCCACTAAAGTACAAAGGATCGTAAGTCCACTATGAATAAGTACACAGCAACAAATTGGAAAACCTAGAAGAAATGAATAAATTCCTGTTAAAATACAACGTACCAAGTCTGAATCATGAAAAATAAAAAGTATGAACAGACCAAGAGTAGTAAAGATACTGAATTGGTAATCAAAAACCTCCTACTAAGGAAAAGTTGAGGACCAGATGTCCTTACTTGTCAATTCTACTATACATTTAAAGAAAAATTAATAACAATCCTTCTCAGAGTTCCTGCTTTGGCATGGTGGGTTAAGAATCATACTGCAGCAGCTCAGGTCACTGCAGAGGTATGGGTTTGATTCCCTGGACCAGTACAGTGGGTTAAGGAATCTGGTGCTGCTGCATATGCAGCATGTAGCTTACAGCTGTGGTACAGATTAAGTTCCTAGTCCAGAAACTTCCATATGCAACAGGTGCGACCATAAAATAAAATTTAAAAAAATTTCTTCTCAAATTCTTCCAAAAAAGAGAAGAGAGAACACTTGCACACTTATTATACAAGGCCAGCATAATCCTGATACCAAAGAGAGACACAGGCACTACAAGAATAGGAAACTACAGGACAGGCCACATCCCTGGTGAAAATTGATGCAGAAATCCACAATAAAATACTAGCAGACCAAATTCAACAATGCATTAAAAGAATCATACAGCATGACCAAGTGGGATTTATTCCTGGATGCAGGGTTCAACGTATGCAAATCAATGAATGTCATCCACCACATTAACAGAATTAAGGATGAAATTCATATGATCTTCTTAATAAGAAAACATATATCGGGATTCAACATCCATTCATGATAAAATTGTCAAGAAATTGGGTATAGAGTGAGCATACTTGAACATTAATAAAGGCCTTTTATGGCGAGTCCACTGCTAACATCATACTTAATGGTGAAAGCTGAAAGCTTTTCCTCTAAGAACCAGTACTAGTCAAAAATGCCCCTTCTTGGAGTTCTTGGTGTAGCTCAGCAGTAATGTACAGACTAGTATCCATGAGGATGCGTGTCCCTAGCCTTGCTCAGTTGGTTAAAGATATGGTATAGGTCACAGGTGTGGCCCTAAAAAAGCCAAAAAAAAAAAAAAAAAAAAACAAGGAATGCCCATTCTTGCTGCTGCTGTTACTTAACATAGTACTGGATGTCCTAGCTAGAGGAATTAGTTAAGAAACTGAAATATAAGGCATTTGAATCAGAAAGGAAGAAATAAAACTGTTTCTATTTGTTGATGATATTATATATAAAAAAATCCTTAAAAAACCTGTTAGAACTAGTAAAGGAGTTCTATGAAGTTGCAGGATACAAAATTGATAAGCAAAAATTAAAGTTTTTTATACGTTAACAACAAATTATCAGGAAGAGAAATGAAGAATATGGTCCTATTTGTAACTGCATGAAAAAGAATAAATGCCTGGGTGTAAGTTTATCAAGGGGGTAAGAGGTCTGTATCCTGAAAACTGGATAAGATATTAATGACATAAATTGAAGAAGAAACAAATAAATGGAAAAGTATCCCAAGCTAATGGATTGGAAGAATTAATAATGAAATGTCCATACTACTCTAAGAAATTTACATATGTAAAGCAATCCCTATCAAAATTCCATTGGCATACCTCACAGAAATAAAACAAAGAAACCGAAAATTCATATGGAACCAAAAAAGACACTTCCTAATTTCATAGTATATTGCAGAACTATATTAATCAAACTGTATGGTATTGGCATAATAGCAGACACATAGGTCAATACAGAGCCCAGAAATAAACCCATGTGATATAGTCAGTTAATTTGCAACATAAGAGCCAAGGATGTGCAATAGTGAAAGGATAGTCCATTTGATACAAATGGTGTTTGGAAAATTGGAGAGCTGTATGCTAAAGAATGCAACAGAATCTCTGTCTTACACCATACACAAAAATAAGTTCAAAATAGATTAAAGCTTTGATTGTAAGACCTGAAACTAAGTAAATGCTAAAAGAAAACTTAGAAGGTAAGCTCCTTAACAAAGGTCTTGACAGTGACAATAAAAGCAAAAATAAATGGCACTGCATGAAGCTAAAAGTCTTCTGCACATCAGAGGAATCCGTGAACAAAATCAAAAGACAACCTTTTGAATGGAAAAAAATATTTGCAAACCACCTATCTGTTAAGAGGTTAACATACAAAATATATAAAGAACTCTTACAACTCAATACCAAAAAAAAAAAAACCCAAACAATCCAATTATTAAAGGGGCAAAGGATGTGAATACTTTTCCAAAGAGTCATACAAGTACATGAAAGGATACTCAACGTTAGTAATCATCAGGGAAGTGGAAATCACCATCACAATGACATCACCTCATACCTGTCAGAATGGCAATTATCAAATAGGTAAGCGATAATGGGTGTAGGTAAGACTGTGGATAAAAGGTAACCCTTGTAAACTGTTGGTGGAAAGTGAATTGGTGCAACCACTATGGAAAAAGGTATGGAGGTTCCTCAAAAAATTAAAAATAGGACCACCTTATAATCCCGCAGTCCCACTTCTGGGTATGTATCCAGAGGAAATGAAACAAGGGTATTTGAGAGATATACACGTCTATGTACATTGCAGCATTAGTCACAATAGCCAAGATATGGCAACAAGCTAAGTGTCCATCAACCATTAAATGGATAAAGATTTTTTTTTATACATGCATACATACATACTCATTTAATAGAGTATTCAGCCATAGGAAATCCTGCTGTTTATAACAACATCGATGGACTCAAAGGGTACCATGCTAAATGAAATAAGCCAGACAGAGGAAGACAAATACTGTATGGTATCTATATGTAGAATCTAAAAAAAAAAACCGAAAGTCCAACTCAGAGAATTAAAAAGTAGAATGGTGGTCGGCAGGAGCTGAAGAGTTGGGGAAATAAGGAGAGGTTGGTTAAATTATACAAACTCTGAACTGTAAGATTAATAAGGTCTGCTCAACATCACCAGTTACTAGAGAAATGCAGATCAAAACTACAGTGAGGTACCACCTCATGCCAGTTCAAATGGCCATCATTAGTAAATCTACAAATAACAAATGCTGGAGACAAAAGGGAACCCTCCTACACTGTTGATGGGAAAGTAAATTTGTACAAACACTATGGAAAACAGTAAAACTAAATATAGAACTACCATATGACCCAGCAACCCCACTCCTGGGCGTATATATGGCCAAAGCTTCATTTGAAAAGATACATGCACCCCTGTGCTCATTGCTGCAGAAGCCAAGATATGTAAACAGCCTAAATGTCCATCAGCAGATGAATGACTTAAGAAGAGGTGGTACATGTATACAATGGAATACTACTCAGCCATGAAAGAACAAAAATAATGCCATTTGCAACAACATGGATGTAACTAGAGATTCTCATACTAAGTGAATAAGTCAGAAGGAGAAAGACAAGTACCATATGATATCATTTGTATGTGGAATCTAAAGTATGGCACAGATGAACCTATTTGCAACCCAGAAGCAGACTCACAGACTTAGAGAACAGATTTGTGGTTGCCAAGGGGGTGGGCGGTGGGATAGACTGAAGGTTGGGGTAAGTAGATGCAAACTATTACATTTAGAATGGATAAGCAATGAGGTCTTGCTGTATAGTATCCAATATCTAATCTCTGTATCCAGTGTCTTGGGTTAGACCATCATGGAAGTTAATGTAAGAAAAAGAATGTATATGTACGTGTGACTGGGTCACTTTGCTGTGTAAATTGGCATAGCATTGTAAATCAACTATACTTTAATGAAAATAAAATAAATTTTTAAAAGACGATGAGAATAAAAATCTTCTGATTAAAATTTTTAGAAAAGATTAATAAGGTTTGAGTATCTGTACTAAACCATGATGACTACAGTTGATAACACTGATTTGTATAATTAAAATTTATTAAGAGAGTAGATCTTAAATGATTTCATACCTCCCAAAGAAGATGTAAAGTGATAGATTATTAAGCAACTAGATTGGGGAAAGCTTTACAGTGTATCCATATATCAAATCACCACTGTAAATATCTTAAAACATTGTCAATTATACCTCTGTAAAGCTGATAAGACAGTTTATTAGCAGGTACAAAGAGATTCTAGGAAGCCCAGTTAAATTTCTAGTACAGGTGTTTATAAAGGACATTATAACAGGTATTTATAAAGAGCTTCTAGAAATTCTTTGATATTTTTCAGGCTTTTCATTTGGAAATAACTTTAAACTTACAAAAAGTTACAAGAATATTGCGAAAACCTATATGCTCTTTACTTACATTGGCCCATTTAAAATATTTTGTCCCATTTCTTTATTTTCATAAAATATCTTTAATATATCTTTTGTCCCATTTCTTTATTTTCATAAATAATATATCTGCCTTCCTTGCTTTACTCTCTTTTTACACACACACACACACACAGGATTTTATTCTGAACTATTTGAGACAAACTTGTGTGCATTATTTCCCTTTTCCCTGAAATCTTCGGTGTATATTTCAAAGGAATAAGTATGTACTTATAGAAACATAGTATGGTTATCAATATCAAGAAATCAATATTCATATTATACTTTCAACTGCCATTCTTATTTCAGTTTTGTCATTTGACCTAGTATTTTTTTTATGTCCCCCCCCCTTTTTTTTGTCCTCCAGTATAAGATGTAGTTTTTGTTTGTTTATGTTTTGCTTTTTACAGTTACACCTGTGACCTATAGAAGCTGCCAGGCTAGGGATCGAATTGGAGCTGCAGCTGCCAGCCTATGCCACAGGACACAGCAATACCAGATCTGAACCATGTCTGCGACCTATAACACATCTTTCTGGAAATGCTGGACCCTTAACCTACTGAGTGAGGCCAGGGATTGAACCCACATCCTCATGGATACTAGTCATGTTTATAACCCGCTGAGCCACAAAAGGAACTCCAGGATGTTGTTTAAAGTTGTGTGTTGCATTTTAATTATCATTTCTCTTTTTGCCTCTTTTCATCTAGAATAGTTACTCAGCCTTTGACATTTTCAAATAATGACAGTCCCAATGCCTCCTTTAACAGAATGCTTAATTTTTATTGTTTTCCTGATGTCTCTCATCTTTAGATTCAGGTTATATATCAGTAGTGAGAATACTAAGCATAGGTACTGAGGGCACACATCTGGAAGTACACAATGTCTGTCTGCTACCCATCCCCCCCTTACTGATGGGTTCTTTTTGAGTACCTGCTCTGGCGATTGTCAGATATCTCCGTCGTACAGTTGCTTTTTTTGTTTTTGCTTGCAACCGATAAGCAATGTGTGGTAAGACACTTTGAGACAATGCAGATATTGTTTTACTCATTTATCGTGCCCCTTGACTAGATATAACATTTAGTGACTATTCTTGGCTGTGCCAGTTTTTATCATGATGGCTACAAAATGATTATTTTCCAGCTATATACCCCTTCTTTACCTTTACCAGTCAGCATTGGACATTTGTCTTTTCTGTCTTTGTGAGCTATAGACTCATGTATTCCCATTTCCTTTTTCTTCAGTAATACATAATTAATTGTTTTTACTGTCTTGACGCACAGATTGCCCAAGTTTTGACCAATGGACACCCCTTCAGAGTGGTTCCTGTATTCTCTTAACAAGGCCCATCTAGGCTTTTGAAAGCATTTTTTAAACTTTCTGCTATAACAAGCTGATCCAGGTTCATCTTATTTTTTCCCTGCCTCAGGCTTGAAATCAGCTAAGGAGCCTTGGCTCATTTGAGTAGGGATTAATATGAGAAACCAATATTGGGGTTCTTGTATATTTGGAATCAGTGTTTGAGAATTATTTGTCTTTTTAGCTCAGATATTCTATTTACAATTTTAACCCGATCCAAACATTATAATTTATTTAGTGTTTACAATCATCTTTGTTTACAATCATCTTATAGAAAGTTACAGAAAGAATATGCTTTTTTTTTTTTTTTGCCTTATCTAGGGCCGCACCCGCGACATATGGAGGTTCCCAGGCTAGGGGTCTAACAGGAGCTGTAGCCGCCAGCCTTCGCCACAGCAACGCGGGATCCGAGCCGCGTCTGCAACCTACACCACAGCTCACGGCAACACCAGATCCTTAACCCACTGAGCAAGGCCAAGGATCAAACACGCAACCTCATGGATCCTAGTCGGATTCGTTAACCACTGAGCCACAATGGGAACTCCGAATCTGCTTCTTAAGAGTTTCTCCAAGATTCTGAAAATGTGTATTAAGTTATATGAGTTCTGGATGCTGTGTAATTACATTTAGGTAGTAAATGCTAGTCTGAATTATGTAACAGCTTTTCTGAGTGAAGAACAGAGAGGTAATATCTTTTGTAACTGGTCCAAAAAATGGTATAAACAATGAGGTAATATTTGAAAAAGATGGCCCAGACAATGTTCCTATTTTTTATGTCAACTGTTAACTGTGTCCTTTTTTTTAAAAAAAAAACTGTTTTTTTTTTATTTTTGGATCGTATTATCAGTTCAAAAATAGATCTTTTAATTCTCACTTGGTGTGAATTACTTCATGCTAAATATACTGTGACACATTATTTGGAAGCCTAAAGAAGGGGAATTTAGGGACACAAACTGTCCACAGTATTATTGTTCAACTTTAAAAATGTTGGCTCTTATCTGAGATAAAGTAACACTGTCAAAAATCACAAGCAAATCTTTGGCTTTAAACTTCTGATAACATATTGCCTAAATTATTCAACTGGGCAATGTGGTTTTTGGTGTTTTGTTTTGTTTTATTTTGGCTTGGTTTTGTTTTGCTTTTTAGGGCTGCACCTACGACATATGGGCGTTCCCAGACTAGGGGTCGAATTGGAGACACAGCTGCCAGCCTACACCACAGTCACAACAATTCAGGATCTGAGCTGTGTCTGTGATCTACACCACAGCTTATGGCAATGCCGGATCCTTAACCCACTTAGCGTGCCCAGGGATAGAACCTGCATCTTCAAAGATACTAGTCACGTTCATAATGTGCTAAGTCATGATGGGAACTCCTGGGCAATGTGATTTTTAAAATTTTTAAGTAATCAGTAAGATATGATAGATGTGAGTTTGCTTTATATGACTTATCTAACAAAATGACAGACCTATTTAAATTTTTTATTTGTATATTTTATAGTCTTTCAACGTGTTTATAAATGTGTTTATGAACCTATAATGATATGATTCAAAGTAAAAAGACATTTGGTTTGTCAGCAAACAAAATGTGATCAAAGAAAGGGGTGCAGTAAATGAATATACTCTGTAATAACACTGACACGTAGTAGGTGCACAGTGAAGGCTTTATTTTCATATTTTATTATGGAAATTCTGAAACAAATATAATTAATTGTCAGCATTTGTTAATCTTTTAAAATCTAAATCCTTGAATTTTTTTTTAAAGGGAGGCATTTTAAAGCAAACCCCAGACACCGTACTTTACCTGTAAAACTTTTTATAATGTATCTCTGTCAAAGGCTTCTTTTACATTACCAATCTGTCATTATAATTTAACAAAATTAATTACAGTTTTCAAAACTCGCTTAATATTACTTAATATCCAATTTACATACTTAGAATTTTTTTTTTTTTTCATCTTCTCTAGGGCCACACCCACGGCATATGGAGGCTCCAGGCTAGGGGTCTGACAGGAGCTGTAGCCGCCGGCCTTCGCCACAGCCACAGCAGTGCGGGATCCGAGCTGCATCTGTGACCTACACCACAGCTCACGGCAACGCCGGATCCTTAACCCACTGAGCAAGGCCAGGGACCGAACCAGCAACCTCATGGTTCCTAGTTGGATTTGTTAACCACTGAGCCGTGACGGTAACTCGCCCTTGCAGTTTTTAGTAGTGACCAATTTTAAAAATTATCATTATGAACTCATAGATTTTTGGGCATTTGATTAGTTGCTGTCAACCCTGGAATTTATTTATCTTGACTATTAGTCTTTGACAGATTCTTTACTTTTTGACTACAGTGAATAGACTCATTTTGTACATTTTTCAGACCCAAAATAAGGGATGTCATTTCTCCAAGGAGTCCTAGTTTCCTTTACTGATAAATAGTATTTAATAAGTTCTTGATGGTATAAGTGAATCATTAACACTGGAGTGATGTACATTGACTGGCATATAGAATATATGTTAAAGTTATTATTTTCTTTATATTCTCATATTAGCCTGGAATTGTGATTCTCTTTTTTCTTTTTTCGCTACACCCACAGAATGCAGAGGTTCCCAGGGCAGGGATCGAACCTGCGCCACAGTAATGGCAATGTCGGATCCTTAACCACTAGGCCACTGGGGGACTCCTAGAACCGTGATTCTTAAAGTGTGGTTTGTGGATCGGCAGTATTAGTATCACTGAGAAATGTGTTAGAAATATAAATTCTCAGAGTCTACCTTGGCTCTCCTGAATCAGAAATTTTAGGGAAAGATCCAGAAATTTGTTTTTGCAAGCCTGCAATAATTTTCTTACATGCTGAACTTTGAGAACCACCAATCAAGTGTAGATTCTGAACTGAAAACTAGTGGCCTGAACTGTCTGAAGCCTTGTTCTAAAATGTGTATTTCTCATGTCATTATTTTCATCTGGTGAGAATGGGCAACAGCCAGTTCTGTAGCACCTTAGCTTCCGGCAGCCTTGTCTATTTTATAATCTTTTCAAGGCTTATGTTACCTTATGAAATGTGAAATGAATTAATGAAACAGATGTCAAATATGATAATATATTTACCTAGCCTTCTAAGGATATAGATCATATGGATATATATATTTCAGTTTCATATATTTTTCTATTCTAGAATAGCTTGTGACAACCTTTCGCAGCATGTGTTACATAAGGGACTAGGTCCTTTAGATGCTCTGCAATAAAGAGGTTTTCACTGGTCCAGTAAGTTAGAGAAATATTTTATATCTACTGTGCTTGGTATTAATATTTGCATATCAAAATCTTAAAATCCTGCATTAAAGAAACTTTTTTTTTTTTTTTTTTGCTTTTTAGGGCTGTACCTGTGGCATATAGAAGTTACCAGGCTAGGGGTCGAATTGGAGCAACAGCTGCCAGCGTACACCACAACCACAGCAATGCTAGATCCAAGCTGCCTCTGTGACCTACACCACCGCTCATGGCAATGCCGGATCCTTAACCCACTGAGCAGGGCCAGGGATTGAGCCCTCATCCTCATGGGTACTTATCAGGTACTAGTCAGGTTCGTTACTGCTGATCCACAATGGGAACTCCAAGAAACCTTTTTTTTTTTTTAAGGGCTAAACCCACAGCATATGGAGGATCCCAGGATAGGATTTGAATCAGAGCTGTAGCTGCTGGCCTACACCACACAGCCATGCCAGATCTAAGCCCCGTCTGTGACCTATACATAGTTCATGGCAACACTGGATCCTTAACCCACTGAGCTAGGCCAGGGATGGAACCTGTGTCCTCATGGATACTAGTCAGATTCATTTCTGCTGAGCTACGACAGGAACTACAAGAAACCTTTTTTAATTTAGCTTTAACTTATCATTTATAAAAATTTTTGATTAGGAGACCATTTTGCTAAGTAATATCTGTTATCTTCCTGCAGAAAACACTTTGGAAAATGATGCCTTATGAATATATATATACACACACACATATACATGCACACATACATATATACACACACACACATGTATATGCATATATATATATATATATATATATTTTAAAACTTACAGACTGTGTGCCACTTAAAAATAGGAAGATTTTTGAGTGAATATATCGTAGCCTTACAGAAAATTTGTCCTACTTTTGGAATAATGTAGCACCCAGGAGGTACTGAAGGAAAAAATATCATGGTATTCTCTTTGCTAGAGGTAACTAAATTCTGAACTGAGGACTAGTGGCCTGATTTGTCTGAAGCCTTGTCCTAAATGTGTATTTCTCATGTAGTCATTATTTTCTGGACCAATGTAAGGACAAACTAGGTTTTGTCATGTGGACATGTCAACATTATTTAGGGATTATTTGGCAAGAAATAAAGAAGTTTTCAAGGGAATTGTGGACCTTACATAATTTCATAATTACTTAGACTCCTTTATTTCTAGTTTTCAAAAATTTTAAAGTCCTTAAATTGTTTAACCAAGGCAACTCTATATAATGGTGCACTGTAATAAATTACTTAAAGGAAATGTGAATGGGAAAATTTTTGCTTGTGTAATTTCTTTCTTCCTCCTTTTTTTTTTTCCTGCTCTTTTTTAGGGCCACACCCTCGGCATATGGAAGTTCTCAGGCAAGGGGTCAGATCAGAGCTGCACCTGCTGCTCTACCCCACAGCCACAGCAACGCCAGATCTGAGTCACGTCTGTGACCTACACCACCGCTCACGGCAACACCGAATCCTTAACCCACTGAACAAGGCCAGGAATCGAACCCACAACCTCGTGGTTCCCAATTGGATTCATTTCCACTGCGCCATGATGGGAACTCCTCTTCCTCTTTTTTTTAAACTGATTGTTTAAAGAAATTTCATAGGGAGAGTTTTAGTATGAAACACTTTTGTTGAAAATGAACTTCGCATAGATGATACTGGTTGCAGCTAGTCTCAAACAGGAATCAAACATAAGGAATGTAACAAAGATGAGGCTGTAGTGTTCAACCTGACTAATAGGACAAGCTTCTTATGCCCATCTACTATATGGAATTATTCCATAAAATCAGTACTCTAATAAAGACTTTTAGCATTTTTGTCTCAGGATATGTTTAAAGGGTTATGGTGCTTTGGGCAGATTGCTGTGGTGGGTACTAATATATCTCATATTATTGAAGCATAGAGACTAAGAGAGTGACATAGAATGTAAACTACATAGCAGCTTGGAATTACACTAGCAGATGTAGTCAGTCATTATAATAGGTAGAAAAAATATCAATAAATGGGCAGTTTGTGGCACATGCTTTTGATACATATAAGAGATAACATGACCTTGCACTAACATACCTTGCAGGTCAATGTGAGGCAATTCAGTAAACTGTTTTTAAGGTAAATTTTTATCTTTAATGGAACCTACTAAAACCAAGGAATAATCTTAATTTAAAAGAGGGCTTGTAAATACTGTTCAGTGAGATAAAATATGTAAAAATATTTTATACTATAAAATATTAAATTTCAAATCATTATTATACAAGGACACTTATGGCCTATGTTTTTAATTTCCTGCTTATTTCTAAGTTTCTCACATCATTTCAGTATGTGAAAATTTGTCATTATATAACATAAACAAAGCTAGCATCACTACATAGTTATTTCACAGAAGGTATCCTAGCATCCATAAAGAAGTATTCCCTTACATGATAAAATACTTACAGAAAAATTTAATCAAAACTACCACATAACTGTCTCCTCAAAAAAAACCCTATTTTAAACAAGTTTTTTTCAAATTGTGCTTAGAAAAAAGGAATATGAGTTTTCTCTAAACTTGGGACATTGTATCATAGGAGAGCCATTGGAATTAAGAATAACAGCATCTTATGATTTATAGCACATTTACAAAGAAAAGGTCAAAGTCTATAAGTGATGCAAAGAAAAATGGAATTATTTTTATTTAATATTAACATTATATTGGGCCTTTTTTCTTTCTTGTTAATAATTGTTCCAGTTAATGAATGTTTAATTAAAGGATAGCTTTAAGAAATGCCCAACCCATTCTATTTTATGTTTTGGTCAAAGCAGGTTAATCGTTATTTATATGAAATGATTATGTACTTACCCAAGCTGACTTTTAATGGTACTCTAGGGCAATATCACAATCTCATGAAAATGTGGATAGCTTTATCTCTTTCAGGAATTTCAGTCATTCTTTTGTCCTGAAAGAAAAAAAATTGTTAGTAATCCATAAAGAAAATGATTCATTAAGTGTGGAAATCTTTGGTAAATTCATATTCATCACATTTTTATTATTTCTAAGAATTCCAGGAACCACCCAGCCTAATTTTAGCTTTTGCTTTGTAGCAAATGAAAATCTTTCAAGAGCATATGGATCTTATCACATATAAAAAGTAAACAGATAGTTCCCTTTGGATATGTGCATTCCATAGACATCTAATACTCAGTTATATCTCACTGTGTAGAAACTGTAGAGGCTCCAGAGGAGATAGAAAATACACTTGGCCTCCATGCATGGGGGAGAAACTTCCCTTGGTAAAATATTCAGAAAACTATTCTAAGAAAATTTGTTCCTGCACGAATGCTGTGAACAAAGATTAAGTATCAACTCTGTGCCCAGCTTTTGTTTTAGAAACTGGGAAGTCACCAGTGAACAAAACAGAAATCCTTCTAGTGGAGGAGACAAACACTCTAAAAAACAAGATAAGTGAAGTGAATGATATGTGGGATGGTAACAAGCGCTGTGAGAAATATAAAATAAGGAAGAGAGGTATAGGGAGTGTTAGGGCATTGCATTTTCAAGTAGGATGCCAGCAAAGGCTTAAAAGAGATGTTGCTTGAATGAAGACCTAACAGAGATGAGGGAATTATACAGTATATCTGTTCCAGGCAAAGGAATAACAAGCAGGTACTTAAGATCCTTACCTGGGAGCAAGCCCAGCATATTTTGAGGAGCAGCAAGAAAGCAAGGTGAGGCTAAAGAGGAATAGAGGGGACTGCAGGAGGCTGTTAAAATAATCCAGACAAGTGATGATAGTGGTTCGCAGTACTTGTGGCAGCAGTGGAGGTGGTGAGAAATCAGGGTTGGTGACAGTTTGGATGCAGCTTATGACAGAGAAAGGAATCAGAATTTTTTTACTCTTTTTTATTTTATTGAAGTATGATTGACTTATAGTGTGTTAGTTTCTGCTGTACAGCAAAGTGATTCTGATACATATACATTCTTTTTCATATTCTTTTCCATTATGGATTGTCACAGTCAGGATTTTTGATTTGCTAAATGGAAGGATAGAATCTCCATTAACTGAAACAGGGAATAGTGAGGGAGGAGTCTAGTTTGGGGAGAAAGCCTGGAGCTGTGTTTTGGACATGTTTGAGATACCCATTAGTCATCTAAGTGGAGCAGTCAAGCAGGCAGTTGGATATGGCATTTTGTGGCATTTGGGGGAGAGGTTTGGCAGGAGAAATAAGTATGAGCAAGTGTGTGACATGTTGATGAAGTGTGCTAAGAATTAATAGGAGGTGAAAAGTCAGTATAGGAAAGGCTTCAGGAGGCAAGGTAAATTTTAAGCTGGACCTTTGATTACCAGAAAGGAAAGAGAAGAGGATTCTGGTTAGGGAAAATGTCCTAACATCTTTGAATATCATGTAGAAATGAATCTGAATGCTTTACCACTTTGGGTTTGTTTTTTTATTTTTTTCCTTTAACTTGAAACTTTGATAGTGTATCATATAGTATTACAGAACAATAGGCACAAACAATAGGAAAGTATTACAAACAATAGGAAATGTTTGTTGACTCATAAATGATAGTAATGTTTTTCAAAGTTCATTAACCAGTATTTAATCGCTGAAAACTTAAGGTTTTTAAAAACTGTAGATGTTTTTATTATGCTAAAATATGCATGACACAAGCCTTACCTTTTCAGCGATTTTTAAGTGAACATTTCAGTGGCATTAAGTACATTCCAAAGCTTAGTTTTGTGTGTAAAATGCCCTCTCTTTTATGAAAATCAGCATTGTTACTTCTGATTGGGCTTTACTTCTAAGAGCATTGAGCATCCTGCAAGGTAATCCTAATTGATTATCACTTTTGTTTTCAAAGACTTGGAGAAACCCTCCCCCCCAGATGAAAATTAATGCCTTGCTGCTAAAACAGATTTTTTTCTTTTCTTGAAAACTGAATTTCTATTTAAGCCAGTGCCGTTTGTAGTTGTTTGGGTCACTATTTAATGAATATGTCTTATTTACCTTTAATTACTGTACTTCACAGAGAAACCAAATACTCAAACTTGCAATATACATCTGGAGCTTAAGGAGTTTTCAGAAATGAACTAAGCATGCCCTGCTTCATAGTTACTTTGCCTACTGGCTTCTTAGATTCCTCTCAAAGTATATTCTTTATTTTTAGTTTGAGTTTTGTAAATCATGTTTTATAATTAATTTTGGATTTTGCAAATTACATGAAAGTGTGTGAAATGTCTATCTTATGTTAAGTTATAAGCCTAGAAAGTTGCCTGTCTGTTGATTACAGTATCTCTTTCTTTAGGGAACAAAGAAGGAAGAGATTGAAGGTGAAGTGGAAGTGTCTGGTTTAATTCAACCCGCAGAAGTGTTTGCTCCCAAAAGCCTGGTGTTGGTATCCAGATTAGATTATCCAGAAATTTTCAGGGTAAAGAGCTCATAGTTGACATTATTGATTTGTATTATTATATAAAACTGTTTTGAATGAACCATAGTAACAAGTTCTTTGTATCTTAAATATCTTTAAGTTGATTAGGAATTCATCATAAAATACAGTTAGTGTGAACAGAAGAAATTATTTCATGTTGGATGAAATAAATACCTGAGTAAATTAATATGAGTATTTAAACATCTAAGAATGTAGTATTTATTTTAAAATAAGTTTCTTGTTTACTGACTTACAACATTTTGATATCATAAATCATTTGATTGCCTTTATCAAATTTAAAATACAGTAGTAATATAACAACTCTGTGGGGTTTGGGGTTTTTGTTTTCATTTTGTGTTTTGTTTTAGTTTTGCTTTTTAGGGCCTCAGTTGTGGCACATGGAAGTTCCCAGGCTGGGGGTCTAATCAGAGCTGTAGCTGCTGGTCTCTGCCACAGCAACACGGGATCCGAGCCACGTCTGCAACCTACATACGCCACCGCTCACTGCAGTGCTGGATCCTTAACCCCTTGAGCAAGGCCAGGGATTGAACCTGCATGTTCGTGGATACTAGTCGGGTTCAATACCACCGAGCCACAATAGGAGCTGCTGTTTTGCTTCGTTTTTTAATGGCCTCACCCTCAGCATATGGAAGTTCCTGGGCCTGGGATTGAATCTGAGCCACAACAGCTATGGCAACGCCAGATCCTTTAACCCACTGTGCTGGGCCTGGGATTGAAGCTACACCTCTGCAGCTACCCAAACTGCTGCAGTCAGGTTCTTAACCCACTGTGCCACAGTGGGAACTCCCAACTTTGTGTGTTCTTATTCACCTTCTTTTGAGGAGTCCGGGCTCAAGGGAATAAGGTTGATATTTATGATTTTAAATAGTTCTGATTGTACCATCATAGCTTTAAAATACTGCTTACCTTAGATATATTATTATTTTAGATACTTAGAATTTTCAAAAGTAAAAAAAATTTACTTTAGTTATAAATACATTTAAGCTTTTAATGAACAGGGCTTACCCTTCTCATTTTAGTTGCTATCTTTAGTCGTAGTAATGTTGACTATTGTCCAAGGTCACAGATCTTCTTTGGAAAGTATAAACTGTACATTAAAAATTTTTTAGGGACATAGGAAGTTAATACATAATTTCTGGAAAATGTTTCCATGTTGTTGAGATTATATATATTCTTAATGTCAAGATTTCAGTGACAATAGGTAACTCCTAATATATACTAATTTTTCATTTACAAGTTTTAATGAGCTTAAATATTCATAAAGATTCCATTTTATCTTCTGTTTTACCACCTACCTTCTTCTGAGCTTCTGTTTTGCTATTCTTTGTAATAATTCATGTTAAGTTAAATTTTTATGTAGAATAAATGTTCTGAATTTATAAAAGAAACAAGATAAAGTTTCTAAATTTCTATCTTGAAATTTCAAGTTTTGCAAAGTCAGTTGAGACAGAAACAGTTTTCAGCCCTACAGATTTGCTAAAGCGGTTATCTGAACACAAACACCTGTTTTACAAATTAGGATTTCTGCTTTTTATAAACCCATCTAAGAGCTCATTTAAAGCTTCTGGTTCTGGAGGAAAATTTAATAAACTTAATAACATTTGCTACGTAAATCTTACTTTGTGGTCACTGTCGTATATACTTTACTAGGTTCAAAGAGAAATTTTCCTGGGAGCACATGTCACAAGGATTTGTTTTTAGTGCTCACTCTTTCCATGAAATAACTACATGCATTTTCTCCATGCAGGCGTGCCTGGGTTTGATCTACACTGTATATGTGGACAGTTTGAATATCTCCTTAGAAAGTCTCATTGCAAACCTTTGTGCTTGCCTTGTCCCAGCGGCTGGAGGGTCTCAGGTAAATAGAACAGAAAGGAAAGTGAAGAGAGCTGATTCTCTTCTCTTCTCCTCCACTTAATTTATGAAGAAAAAAAAGGAATTCTTTGAATATTTTCATTTTAAAGAGGATCTTAGTTAAGTTAAGCACTGTCCCTATGGTCTGCCTTCTGGAGACCCAAGATTCCATTCTTTTCTTAGGTCATGAGGTTAATTTTAACACAGGGTTCACCTTTCACATAGTATAATTAGAAGTCACATTTTGTGTAACTTGAACCCTAGCTGACATTTTCTTGGAGATATACTTATTTTAAGTTGAACTTTAAAATTTGTTCTTTCTACCTTTCTTAGTCCTCTGTATGATTATGCCTCATTTTATTAAACTTTTTTCATTGATGAAAATTAGTAGATAACATTAAAAAATCTTCAGCATAATTATTTGTAACATTATAACTACTTCTGGATAGATTAATTCATTTCTTCATTTCCTTGGATAACAGCAATTATACATGGTCCTAAAACCATTTTGTGTGTTGTAGTAATCTTTACTACGATAGCTTGTATTTAAGCTTTGAAAGAAGAGGGCTTATTTTTCTTATCTCAGTTTTCTACCTTTAGTAATAATAATGTTGCCCATTGTCCAGAATCACAGATCTTCTTTGGAAAGTATAACTTAAACCTTAAAATTTCCAAAGGATTTTGTTGTAGATTGAGCCCATGAAGACATTAAACTCAGATAAAACTTTCTTGGAGTGGCTCTTGTTCATCTTTTGCATGTCTTGAAATTTTTATATTTGTCTCTGAAATAATATTTGTATTTGTCTAGAAAGATAAGAACCTCAGCTGCTATGATGTAATGTTATGAACTTTTTTTTTTTTTTGACCACGCCTGTGGCATGTGGAAGTTCCTAGGCCAGGGATCGAACCCATAACACAGCAGCAACCGGAACCTCTGCAGTGATAGTGCCAGATTCTTAACCCACTGCACCATAAGGGAACTCTTACTTAAAAAAAAAAAAAAGAAAGACTTCTTAGTCCTAAAATCGATTAATTGATCACTTATTTTGCTTTTTCTTATTTAATATTGAAGAAAAGGATAGCCCTCTGAAAATTACATTTTTTTATCTTCAATCTGATAGAGATATTACTTATAGTGAAATTGGCATCTTTATTCCTTGCCTTTTGTCTTTTAACTGTCTACTGTCTTTCCCTAGTGTCTTTTGGTTACTCTTAAGATTTTTTTTCCTTCTGCACCCTCCTCCTTCATTCTCCTGTTTCTGCTCCAAGAGCAGAATATGAAATGTGAGTTTGGCCACAATTGGACCTAAACTTTAAAGCAGCTAACTTGTTTTATGAGCCTTTATTATGATGGGATTTTTATTTATGTGATTTTATTTTACTTGTTTATTTTTTCATTTTAAATAGTTTTTATTATGGCAACTAGAAATTTTAAGATTACTTATGTAGTTCATATTACTATATTTCTTTTATTTTTTCCACTTTTATTGACATGTAACTGGCATATAAATGTTGGTTTTAACATAGTATATTTTCTTAGTTAAATATTATTATCAATGATTTATATCTCATCATTATTAAATTTTCACCTTTCAACTATTGAATTTTTTTTCTGCTTTTTTGGGCTGCACTTGTGGCAAGTGGAAGTTCCTGGGTTAGGGGTGGAATCGGAACTGCAGCTGCCGGCCTACACCACAACGACAGCAACACAGGATCCGAGCCATGTCTGTGACCTACACCACAGCTCTCAGCAACACTGGATCCTTAACCCACTGAGCGAGGCCATTGATTGAACCCACATCATCATGGATACTAGTCGGATTCGTTTCTGCTGAGCCACAAGGGGAACTCCCTGAATTTTCTTATACCATATTCATTTGAGCACAGAGTAACTTGAATGTTTTGGGCTGCATTATTGTCCTTTGCATCTAGTAAGTGGGTCTTATATGTTATCATCTGCTCTAAGTTTGAATTTCAAAGGAAATTTTTATCTTAAGAAAATATCTGAGAAGAAATTAATTGCATGTGTGCATGTGTTTTTCCTCCATTCTGCAGAAACTGTTTTCCTTGGGTGCAGGAGATAGACAGCTGATCCAGACTCCCCTGCATGATAGTCTTCCTGTCACAGGCACTAGTGTGGCTCTGCTGTTCCAGCAATTAGGTATGTCTTGTTCTCCCACTTTCAATGTTCTTATAAGAAGCCTATGGAAAAAAGATTGATTTTAAGCACACATCATCTGACATGAATCAGGAAAATAAAAAGCAAACTATTAAATACTTGATATATAAAATATATAATTTTATGGGTTCTGATCTTAACTAGTATGCTGCTGGGTGGCCAAAAAAAAAAAAAAACGGAAAAAACATGAGTATGTCTCAGACCAGGGCTGCTAGAGATTCCCACTTAACTTTACCTCTTACTAATGTACCTGCATTTGAGCATTCCAGTCTCTTTGATTCAGTCTTTGTCATTGTTCTCCATCTGCATTTTTGTTTTTATTTCTATTGCCTTGGGAGACTGGATTTATCTTTTTCAAGGTATTTTAAACAAATTATCAGGATAGAACATAATTTTACAACTTTCAGTGAATGGAGACCTTAGCATCAAACACTGTTGTCCTGGGAAGAAAAACTAGCAGATATTATGTGCCTAGCTTTGCCAAACACTGCCTACATTTTTGCCAGAGAAATTAATCTTTTTTTTTTTTGTCTTTTTGCCTTATCTAGAGCCACACCCATGACATATGGAGGTTCCCAGGATAGGGGTCTAACAGGAGCTGTAGCCGCCGGCCTTCGCCACAGCCACAGCAATGTGGGATCCGAGCTGCGTCTACAACCTACACCACAGCTCACGGCCACGCCGGATCCTTAACCCACTGAGCAAGACCAGGGATCGAACCCGCAACCTCATGGTTCCTAGTCGGATTCGTTAACTGAGCCAGGAACTCCAATCTGATTCTGACTATAGAAAATACAGCAGTGGGAAATCATTGCACCAAGAGACTGCAGTTGTCAAAGTCTGAGCTCTTGGAAACTGTTGGTCAAATGTCCCAGGTTCTTTAACAAATAAATTATAAGGAAAGAAAAGAAATGGAGGAGGAACTTATAGATTAAAAGAGATTTGAAACACATCCTATATTTAATAGGGTGAGATTGAACTGTAGTGTCTAGGGATGCACATTTAGGTGATAAAATTGCCTATAGGAAAGTGATTAATAGAATAAAGTCAGGGTAATGGTTACTTATGGCAGTGGAGAGGTGGTTGTGATTGGAAGGGGCTTCTAGGGTTGCTGGCAAAGTTCTCTTTCTCAACTTAGATGGTGCTTGTAGGATAATTCATTAAACTATACATTTGATTTGTATGGGTTTCCATATTAGTGCTTTATCTTACAGTAAAAATGTTTAGAAAACTTGTACAGCTATTTAACTCTTCATTTATATACCTTCCTTTTTTTTTTAAAGTACAATGCTTGGGAGTTCTTTCGTGGCACAGCGGGTTAAGGACCCAGCTTTGTCACTGCAGTGGCTTGGGTTGCTGCTGTGGTGCAGGTTCGATCCCTGTCCCAGGAACTTCCACCTGCTGGGGCATGGCCAAAAAGAAAAAAGAAATGTAGGGGACAGTACTTGAACAAATTAGAAATTTTATTCTCAGATGGCAAAAAGTCTAGAGTTAGGCAGTACAGGCTTGCTATATTGATTCCCAGATGTCTTCAGAGGTAGTATGGAAATCCTACTCAGTGTGTTTTTCTTATTAATAGGGAGTTTTCCCCTTACTAGACAGAGAGCTTCAACAACTGCCTTGTCTTATTATTCTTTGCATCCACTATATCTGGCATAGTGCCTTGGGCACAGAAGGCATCAGTGTTTGTTGGATAAATTAAGACACTAGCCACGAAGAAAATGGTAATCATATTTCCTAGGAAAGTTATGTATATGGTTGAAGCATGCCAGAACACGTGATGATTAGCCATTTGAATATCAAATTTCATTATTTTACTCTCTAGTACTTTGAGCTTAATTATCTTTTGCTGACATACTCAAAACCTCACTTTTTCAGGGAAAGAATAAGGAAAAGATAAGAAAGGAGAGGAGAAAGAAAGATGCCTCTAAAACAGCATTGTATGCAGAGTTATAGTTCCCAGAGTATATGGTGCTGATAATTCTGTCTAAAGGCATGCTCTTATCACCCGTGCTTTTGGTTGGACTGTTGTTGAAGGCCAACATTAGACTGTTATCAGAGTTCACTACCTGGGTTGAGGATGGGCTAGTGGTGGTGGATTTTACAAAGCGTAGACAGGAAGCAGATTAGACTATAAGGTTCTTTAGTAGCCTTGACTTGTTTTCCTGTGAAAGGTCTAAATGTAGTGATAGCATTTCCTTGGTTCTTCTCTCCAGGGATTGTTAGGATAATAAATTTGTTTTTCACAGTTTCAGAGGTCTCTGTGTTTGCCTAAAATATGTGGACTGTCTGCCATCACCTATCTCATTCTTTATAATTTTCTGTTAACCACCTTCATCTCCAACTCAACATCTGTTTTATTTGTTTGTACCTTCTTGTAGTCTGTGTGAATTGTTTTTGTTTATCTGAACATTTGTGTATAAGAATAGGTAACTAATTTTTTATGTAATAAGATTGTATTCACAGCAACTGGTTTTTACAACCCCTCTGATTTTTAATCTAATCAATAGCTGCTTAATTCAGGTATCTCTCCTTGACCCAAATAATGTTATGAAATTCTCATGGCATCTTTTGTCATATATGTTTACCTATAATTTGGTTTTTAACCACAAACACGCTAGCGTTTTTTGTTTGATTGCTTTTTTTTTTTTGGCTGCACCTGCAGCATATGGAAGTTCCCAGGCCAGGGATAGAATCTGAGCTGTAGCTGCGACCTATGCCACAGCTGCAGCAATGCTGGATCCTTAACCCATTATGCCACAGAAAGAACTCCCAAACATACCAGTTTTAGAATATTTGTTCTCCAGTTTTTATATATACTATTGATTAGGAATTTTTGGTCAGAGACTAAAATGATCTTGGGCTGTCATCATTCCGTTGCCATAGTAAAATAACATTGGTTATATATCATCTGTATTTATTGAGATATTATTGACATAAAACGTGTATTTTTAAGTTTACAATATGATGATCTGATGGCTTGTATATATTGCAGATTGATTACCACAATAATATTAGTTAACATCTCCATCCCCTAACATAACAATCGTGTGTGTGTGCTGATAACATTTAATAGCTACTCTTTTCATAATTTTCAGCTATATAATACAGTGTCGTTAATTGTATTTAACATGCTGCACATCAGATCCCCAGAATTTATTCATCTTATACCTGGAATTTGTACTATTTGACAGTATCATTCAACTTCCCCACTCCTTAGCCACTGGCAAGCACCATTCTACTCTTATTTCTATGAGTTCAGCTTTTTTAGATTTCATATACGTGAGAATATAGAGTATTTATCTTTCTCCATCTGACTTGTCTCACTTAGCGTAGTGCCTTCAAGATCTATCAGTGTTGTCATTAAAGACAGGGTTTCCTTTTTTTTAACGGTTGAATGATATCTCCATTGTATTATATATACATTTTCTTTTTCCAGTCATCCATTGATGGACATTTAAGTTGTTTCCATGTCTTGGCTGTTGTGAATAATGCTATAGTGAATGTGTAAGATTCACAGATTCCTCTTTGAAATAGTGATTTCATTTCTTTTGCATACATAACCAGAAGTGGGGTTGCCGAATCATATGGTAGTTCTATTTTTAATTTTTTGAAGAACATTCATACTGTTTTCCCTAGTGGTTGCCCCAGTTTACATTTCCACCAACAGTGTAGGAGAATTCCCTTTTCTCTTTTGATGATACTCATTCTACCTGTTGTAAGATGATATTTCATTGTGGTTTTGATTTGTATAATATGATTATTAGTAAAGTTGAGCATCTTTTCATGTGCATATTGACATTTGTACATCTTCCTTGGAAAAATGTCTATCCAAAGCCTATATCCATTTTTTAAATCTTTTTCTCTTTTCATTATTAAGCTGTATGAGTTCCTGATTGTTTTAAATATTACTATCTTAATCAGATAGATTGTTTGCATGTGTTTTCTCCTATTCTGTAGATTGCCCTTTTCATTTTGCTGATTGTTTCTTTTGCCATTCAGAAAACTGTTTAGTTGATGTAGTCCTACTTGTTTATTTTTGATTTTGCTCCTAAGCTTTGGTGTCATATACCAAAAAAGTCATTGCCTAAACCAGTGTCAAGGAGCTTTTCCCCTGTTTACTTCCAGTAGTTTTATAGTTTTTATTCTTACATTTACATATTTAATCCATTTCATGTTTGTGTGTGTGTGTGTGTGTGTGTGTGAGTGGTGTGAGATAGGGGTCCAGTTTCATTCTTTCACACATGGATATCCAGTTTTTCTAGTGCCATTTATTGAAGAGTCTATCCTTTCCCAATTGACCGTATTTGGCTTCTTCGTCAAATATTAGTTGATTTTATATATGTGAGTTTCCTTCTACACTTTCAGTTCTGTTCCATTGATCTGTGTGTCTCTTCTTATGCCAGTGCTATAGTGTTTGGATTACTGTAGCTTTGTAATATAGTTTAAAGCCAGGAATTGTGATGCCTCCAGCTCTGTTCTTCTTTCTTAGGATTGTTTTGGCTATCCAGGGACTTTAATGATTCCATATAAATTTTAGGATTGATATTTTTTCTATGTCTGTGGAAAATATCATTAGAATTTTGCTTGCATTGAATCTATAGGAAGTTTGAGGTAATATGGATATTTTAGCAATGTTATTTCTGTTGATCTATGAACACAGGATGTGTTTCCATTTATTTGCATCTTCAGTTTCTTTACTAATTGAAAAATCTCATAATTTTCAGCATACCGCTCTTTTACCTACATGGTTAAATTTTTTCCCAAGTGTTTTATTGGTTTTGATGCTGTTGTAAATAGGATTCTCTTATTTCTTTTTCAGATAGTTCATTGTTAGTATATAGAAACGCACCTTTTTTTGATTTTAGTTCTGTCAGCTTTTTGGCAGTGTCTTTAGGATTTTCTGTGTATAAGTTTATGTCATCTTAAAACAGAGACAGTTTTACTTCTTTCAGTGAGATTTAGATACATTCGATTTCTTTTTCTTGCCTAATTGCTCTGGCTAGAACTCTAGTACTATGGTGAAAAGAAGGAGACACCTTGCCTTAATCCTGATCTTGGCAGGAAAGCTTTCACACTTAACATGTTAGCTATGGGCTTGGCAGGTATTGCATTTATTATTTATTATGTTGGAGTAGGTTTTTTTTTTTTTTTGGTACCCAGTTTGTTTAGAGTTTTTATCATGAAAGGATGTTAAATTTTGTCAAATATTTTTTCTGCTTCTATTGAAATAATCTTAGGAATTTTTTTAGTCTTTAATTCTGTTAGCATGGTGTGTCACATTGATTGATTTGTATATGTTGAACCTTTCTTGCATCTTGGGAATAAATCCCACTTGATTGTTGTGTATGAACCTTAAATGTGCTGTTTAATTCATTTTACTGGTATTTTATAGTGAATTTTCAATATTCATCAGTAATATTGGCATGCAGTTTTCTTTTCTTGTGGTGTCCTTATCTGGCTTTATTATGTAGGTGATTCTGGCCTTAGTAAATGTTCCTTCCTCTTTTAAATTTTTTTTGGAAGAATTTGAGAAGAATTGGTATTAATTCTTCTTTAAATGTTTGGTAAAATTCACCAGCAAAACTCTCTGTTCCAGGACTTTGCTTTGCTGGGAGGTTTTGATTACTGTTTCAGTCTCCTTACTCATTAATTGGTCTGATCAGAATTTCTATTTCTTCATGATTTCATCTTGTTATAAACTTTTTTATATACATGCTTTCTTTTTGTTCACCCATATTTAACTTTAGCCAGCTTTTCATATTATTTCTGTGTTGATTATCTCCAATACTAAATACAGATTTTTTAGGGGGTGGGCACACCCATGGCATATGGAGGTTCCCAGGCTAGGGGTCAAATTGGAGCTACAGCTGCCGGCCTACACCACAGCCACAGCAATGCCAGATCCGAGCAATGTCTGCAACCTACACCACAGCTCACAGCAACACCAGATCCTTAACCCACTGATCAAGGCCAGAGATCGAACCCACAACCGCATGATTGCTGGTTGGATTCATTTGTGCTGTGCCACGATGGGAACTCCAAAATACAGATTTTTAAAAAAATTATTAAAATTGCTAAAGTTCTTTCTTCAGTTTAACTTACAAACATTATTTTTACTTTTTATGTAAATATCTTTAAAATGTTGATTGTAGCCATAACTTGCTATTCAGAAAGTTATTTCTGTTTTTAAATATTTTAATGGAAATCATTTGGCATTCTCTCTTTTGTCTTCCTTTGGAGAAGCTTCTTTCTCGAATGCTATGTAATTATTCTTGAAGTGACATTAACCTTTAAAAGGTAACAAAAATAATTTATGTTCCTGAAGTAGAAGAAAGATGCCAGAGGAAAGAATAAAGGCTTAGTTTGTACAAAATTATTCTCTTTAAAGATAGTACCTTTAAGAAGAATATGTTGATTGGTAAATTTATGAACCTTCTGATTGATGCATCAGTTGTAGAATGATTTTTGTTCTTTTTCCTTAAATGTACAAAATGTAGTGTCTTGGGTCATATTACTATTTTCATTTAGTTTTCCTAGCTTATTCATATAGTGTTATTACCTTTTTTTGTCTTATTTGTCAGTTATAATGGCAACAAAATCAGGTAGCCATTTTCTTTCTGAAATGTATGTAGTTTAAAGGGTAGTTGGAGAATATGTGTGCATGAGTTTAGACCATTACTATGAATGGCATATTGTGCGCTAGATAGGAAAGGTGAAAATAAGAAATTCAGTGTTTTACTGTAGCTATATTTATGACTTATCATTTTTTGACAGTTTGAATGTCAGCTCTTTGTCTTGGGGATTTGAAGCAAATTAAATCTTCTCACTAATCTATTCTGGAGGACTTTTCTGAAGAAACTTCTTACCATGTTTATTTGATTCCAGAGCCCCAAGGATTTCTAGGAAGGACATTTCAATTTAATTTTTTGTAATAAATGGCACAAAAAACAAAGTTTCTGTAATGCCTAACTGCAGGAGTATATATTTCTCATTAAAAGTTTACAAAACTGTTACCATATGCCAGATCCTGTGCTAGGATTATAAAGATGAAAAAAATCTCAGCCCTTATCCCTGATAATTAATATCTTTAGCCTAGTGGAGAAATCGATAGTTTTAAAATTATAATAGTATATAATTAGTGCAGAAAGAGAGATACCAAGAGCTAGCTCCTAATAGCTAGAAAAGTGGAAAAGGAACATTCCAGGCGGAAGAACATAAGCAATGGTATGGAGTCATGACATGCCTTCATGAAATAGTAATATGTCTGATGAAGCTTAAGCGTTCAGAAGTCAGAATGTTATCAGGCAATTGATTGCTTTCTTTTCAAAATTAAACATTAAATATTTACGATAGTTTTATAAAGGAAACTATGTTTTAAATACCAAAGACTGACAGTCACTGACCAATGGAGTGCTTGTTGACTAGTGCACTACATTTGCTTGAATTACACATAAATAAAGTATGTGCTTCCTACATAATATCCTTTGAGGACAGTTTAGAAGAATCCAGTTCAAAACGGTCTTTTTCAGGAGTTCCCATCATGGTGGCTCAGCAGAAACGAATCTGACTAGCATCCATGAGGACGCAGGTTTGATCCCTGGCCTCGCTCAGTGGGTTGAGGATCCGGCATTGCCGTGAGCTGTGGTGTAGGTCGCAGTCATGGACTAGATCCCGCATTGCTGTGGCTGTGGCGTAGGCAGGCAGCTATAGCTCCGATTCGACCCCTAGCCTGGGAACCTCCATATGCCACAGGTGCAGCCCTAAAAAAGACAATAAAAACAAAACAGACAGAAAAACCCTGCTTCTCCATTTTCCCTTTATGGTGTTATTTGCTACCACTAAATAGCTACCTCTTTCTGTGAACTGAGTGATCCTTTAATGAAGGCAGGTGCTCTGAGTCAAGATAGCCATTAACTGTTATCCCTCATTGTCCCAAAGTTCTCTTGTCTAAAATTTCAGTTTGCTGTTTAAGGACTTAAGACATTCATATTCTCATAAAATATGGTTATTCCAACAATTTGCCCATTTAAAAGCTGAGACATAGTATTTAATTTGTGCAACATAAAGTGTTATTCAGAGAGGGGGAGGATTGAGGATTCTGGAGAAATGTTTTTGGTGTTTTACTTTTTTTTTCAAAACAGGAAACAAATATGTTCATTAATGTTTGATGCTATGAATTTTAGAACTTTAACCCCTAAGGAAAAGTTAAGATCAGGAAGTAATTTTTCAGAATGTTTTACTATTTAAATAATCAACAGGATGTGTATGTGTCATTGTAGTGAAATCAGTAGGAATTATCACTGGAATGTTTTGTTTTTCATGTTGTCTTCTCTACTGTTATTGTGTAGCTTTGGATGGACATTAGCCACCAAAGACTAGGAAACAATTCAAGGTTATGTAGAAAACTGATTATGACTACTAGTTCGAAGAAAATGAATTTATAAATAACTCTGTAGCTATGAACAAGCAGCCTGTTAGGAATAAAACATTAATGTAATTTCTTAAAGTACTTGAGATTGTTAATTGTCTAAAACTTAAGAAAGCATGTGATATTTAAAAATACCAAGATTAAGCTCACTTCAGTAAGTCATGAGTAAATTATTCTACATTACATTAAATAATTTTCTGGATAATGAAAAATTTACTCTTAAAGCACCAGAATTTGTCTCTTTTCTTTTCTTTCCTTTTCTCTTTTCTTTTCTTTTCTTTTCTTCCCTTCCCTTCCCTTTTCTTTTCTTTCCCTCCCTTCCTTTCTTGTCTTTCTTTCTGCCATACCCACAGCCTATGGAAGTTCCCAGGTGAGGGACTGAATCCTAGCCACAGTTGGGACCTATGCCATAGCTGTGGCAATGCCAGATCCCTAACCTACTACAGTGGGCTAGGTATCGAGCCTGCAATTCTGCAGTGACTGGAGCCACTACAGTTGGCTTCTTAATCCACTGTGCCACAGCAGGAACTCTATGTCCCTAACTCATTTCTAATGCATGAGACATAAATCATCTCTTAGTAAATATTGTGTAATATTTCATCCCTTGATATCACAAATTGATTATTTTTATTGATGTAAGACAGAGTCCCTTACAACTATGTCTTCTTTCTTCACAATTTGTCTAATACTAAATGATGCTGACTATGAATTTTATTTTCTGTTGGATTATCTTTCTTGTGGCAGATTACAGTGGGATCAGATGGGAGTGGAGAGGGCCAAATTCTTCCCCAGAGTCTTCAGGAAAAAAGCTTGTGCTTCTTCCCATGCTATACGAATTCTTTATGAACCTGCCCTTGGCACAACTAATTCTAGGTCTATGAGTGCCTTTTCCTCCCTCAGTTCTCTGTTTCTTTACACATGGTCTTTTGTCAACTTTAAAGCCTTGTTGCTTTATCTCTCTAACTTCTGCTTATCCTTCAAAATCCAGCTTGAATTGAGTTCCTTTAGGTGGGCCCAGTGTAATCATAAAGGTCTTTAAAAAATGGGAGACAGAAGCAAAAAGAGTCAGTGTCAGAATGGCGCTCTCTGACATCACACGAGGGAGATCAACTTGACCGGCCTCTCAGCTTTGACAGTGGAAGGGAGCCACGTGCTCAGGAATGTGGGCAGTTGCCAGAAGCTGGAAAACCCGCGAGCAGGGCTTCTGACCTCCTGACTTTAAGATAGTAAATCTTAAAGTGTTGTTTTCAGCCATTAAGTTTGTGGTAATTCGATTTACTAGCCATTGAAAATTAATATAGCTACAGATTTTTTAATATATTTCATTTTTAAATACTTTGACTCACAAGAAGTTGCAAAATTGGTACAGAGAATCCTCAAGTATGCATCACCTGCTTTTCCCCAGCAATAATGGCTTATGTATCATAGTACATTATAACAATCAGGAAATTGATACTAGCATAAAGCTGTTAATTCAGGGAAGGAGTAACACTTCTCTGAGTAGATGTTCTTATATAGTTTTGACTTCTTAAAGTATAGTTAGGTCTTACATCTTCAGAAAATAACACTGAATCAATCATTAAGAAACAAAAAATATTAAAACTAAAAGCATGCAGAAACAAATACACTTCATGTCTTCTAAATGAATAACAATCACACTGAAGAGGAAAAATTAAAGAAACTTATGAATGCAGTATTTGACTATATAACCTCAGTTTTGGAGATATTTGAGGAGAGAGTTGCAAACAAATTGTGAGCTCCTTTTTAGTTGGTGTGATTTTTTTTTAGTTAGATCGCTGAAAAAATCCTGCAGTTTATATGTAATATAAAACTTATCAAATGAATAAATATGTTTATGTTATTAGGATACAGGGTTCTCACTGGAAAAGGGGACCTACAGATATGTATTGGAGTCCATCAAGAGACCCTTTGAGAAGAGACTATAATTGAAAGCAATGATGTGGACTCAGGATTTCTCAAATACATGTATATGTGTTTATACATATATATGTCTATCTATATGCATGTATATGTTTATGTATGTATATATGCATCATATACATAGAGCATATATTTCCCAGCTCTATTTGCAGAAGGAGCCCAGAAACAAAGATGCCCTTGAAGAAATAATCTAATATTTACCCTAACACCCAGAATTCTTGGTCTTTAGTGCTGTTCCTCACGAAAAGGATCAGGCCTTCTTGGAGAAGTAGCAGACTTCAGGGTAGGTACAGTATGAGCCTGGATTATATTGTAAAGCAAGAAAGTAAGAAAGAACTTAAGAGAAAAAAGAGTTCATGTCACTGGGTCGCAAGACCTAGGTTTGAAGGAGCCCCACTGTCTAGGACTTATTTGGCACAAAAATAATTAAGGGCAGTAATGGCTTATAGAATGTTGAAATAAAAACAGAAATCCATGAGTCCATACTGATGATGCGTATATAAATAAGCAGGTTAGCAGAAGAATAACTGAGGGTTCTGCTTATTGCAGAATGTTGAGTATTGAGTGGTGAATGTGAAAGAAGTGCTGGATGTGGAAAATCATTCTATAATCATTGTAGTAAAGACTAATTCATTTAGTCATTACTAATAGATGCTTAATCTAGGCAGAAATTTTGATTGGGAACAGGATATTTACATGGTCTAAAGTGTCTGAACACAAATTGCTCATGAGTTATAAGGAAAAATACGGAGTATGCATTGAGGAAATTAGACAGCGTTAGACAAAGGTGTAGGTGAACCAAACTGACATCATCAAGGATTATAATTCTGGTTATGGCACTATGAAGAGTGCAGAAAATCCTAAAACTAGGATTTAAAACTAGCCAGAAAATATTGAATGCAACTATTTCAGTGCTCTGGAAATTCATCCAAAGCACACAGCTAACTCAGAAGCTATTATTCGTGCTAGCATTTTGAATAAGAAGAGTAGGAATCTGCAGCATTCTTACCTGGGGTTGCTCACATCTTTCCCACATGTCACCTCCATCAGTAAGAATGATAGTTTTACCAGGACAGGGCTGGCCATAAAACCATTAACTTGCCATAAACCCCACTCCTGGCACAACACCGTACACTCTTGTGATAAACCCCACTCCTGGCACAACACCATACAGTGGAGCGGGAACTCCCAATACCCAGCTTCTCCCCTAAGAATGAAAGTTTTGACTGCACATGTTACACATCAGCTTTTAAGGCTCCCACCTGAGGGATGATCCCCTTAAATTCCTAGCTCCGAAAGCCAACAGAGCTTGTGTTCACAAGTCCCATAGGACTATAGCAACAAAGAAGTAGTTCTTAAAGGGTGTGTGAGCACTCACTGCGGTTATCCCCCCAGGCTCAGTGCAGAGGGAGCGGGCAGAAATCTCTCTCAGTGTTTCCCTGAAAGGGGTTAGACTGCATACTTTACAAGGTTTGGCTTCTAATACATGTGAATCTAGGTGCTGACAGCTCTTCTCACCAGAGCCTAAAATGAAAAAGGCTCACCTCGGGAGTTCTCAGTGTGGCTCAGTGGAAGTGAATCCGACTAGTATCTGTGGGGATATGGGTTGTGGATTCCATCCCTGGCTTTGCTCAGTGGTTTGAGGATCTGGCATTGCTGTGAGCTGTGATGTATGTGCAGACGCAGCTTGGATCCTGTGTTGCTGTGGCCATGGCATAGACTGGCAGCTGCAGCTCCAATTAGACCCTAGTCCAGGAACTTCCCATTTGCTGTGAGTGAGGCCCTAAAAAGGCAAAAAACAAAAGCTCAACTTTTATGGTACATATAAACTGAAGGTGAAGGTATGTAAATATGTATTTCATGCAAATAGAAGTCAAAAGAATGCACAGGTAGCTACACTGATAACAGACATAATAGACTTTAAGCCAAAAACTTAATAAAAAACAAACAAGGTCATTCTATAATGACAAACTAGTCAGTTCATCACAGTTGTAAACATTTATGCACCTAACACAAAGCACTTAAATATATAAAGCAAATACTAAGATCTGAGGGAAGAAATTGACAGTAATACAATAATAGTACAATACTTCAGTACCTGCATTCAACAACAGATAAATCATCCTAACAGAAAATCAGTAAGGCAAATAGTAAGGACTTACACAACATTTTATAGCAGATGGAACTAACGGGCATACAGAACCTTCCATTCAACAGCCACAAAATAACACATTCTTCTCAAGCACATGTGGAACATTCTCCAGGATGAATCATATATTAGGCCACAAAACAAGTCCCAGACCGCTAGCTAGCACGGGAACTTATGTGATATAGCAAAAGCAGATCTAAGAGGGATGTTTACAGTGGTAAGTATATACATTAAGGAAAAAGAAAGACCCCAAACATCCTAACTTTACACCCCTAAGAACTAGAAAAAGGAGAACAAAGGTACCCTAGAGTTAGTAGAAGGAAGGGGAAAAAAGATAGTAGAAAAGGTCAATGAAACTAAAAGCTATTTTTTTAAAAAGATAAGTAAAATTGGCAAACCTTTAGCTAAACTAAGAAAAAAAGAGAGAGAAGCCTCAAATAAAATCAGGTATGGGAGTTCCCATCGTGGCTCAGTGGTAGTGAACCCGACTAGTATCCATGAGGACATGGATTCGATCCCTGGCCTTGCTCAGTGGGTTAGGGATCTGGCGTTGCCGTGAGCTGTGGTGTAGTTTGCAGATGCAGCTCGGATCCAGTGTTGCCGTGGAGTAGGCTGTCAGCTGCAGCTCCAGTCAGACCACTAGGTAGCATGAGAACTTTCATATGCCATGAGTGTGGCCCTAAAAAGACAAAAAAAAAAAAAAGTCATTTATGAAAGAGGGGGCAGGTGATACCACAGAAGTACTGGGGATCATAATCTACTACCATGAACAATTACAAACCAACAATTAGATAATCTAGAAGAATAAATAAATTCCTAGAAACACACAACCTACCAAAACAGAGTGATAAAGAAATGGAAAAAATCTCAGCAGATTACTTGCAAGTAGAGTGAGTCAGAAATCAAAAACATCTCAAAAAGAAAAGCCCGTAAGATCACATGGCCTCACTGATGAATTCAACCAATCATTTAAAGAAGAATTAATACCTATCCATTTCAAGCTCTTCTAAAAAATAGAAGAGGTGTGAACACTTACATACTCATTTTACAAGAGTAAAATGCTTTGGAATCAGCAGTACCCTGATTCCAAAGCCAAACTTGGACACTTACAAGGAGAAGGAATCCACAAGCCAACATCCCTGATGAACTTAAGATGTGAAAATCTTCAGCAAAATAATTAGCAAACCAAATATAATGATGTGATAAATGTTCATAGACTATGACTGAATAGGATATACTCCTGGGATGCAAGGCTTGTTCAGTAAGCAAATAAATAAATTGTTCTCTTTAAAATAGTTAATTTTATGGTTATGTGGTTTCACCTCAATAAAAAAAAATTAAGATTTGGAAAAGCTCCAAACCTAATGAGAAGGGGGATGACGCTAAATGGAATATCAAGTTTAGAATGAATCCTGATTGTAGTAAAAAGCTCCAAAGAATATCGTTGAGTTTAGTGAACAAAATTGGAATACAGATGTAAGATTAGATGTAAAATATTATAGCACATTAAATTTGCTGAAGGTGATAATCATACTGTAGTTAAGGATATTAAGTATGTTATGTTTATTCCTGAGAAAAGCATACTGAAATATTTAGGGATAAATGTGATATATACACTCAGATGGCTCCGAAAAGAAAAGTGGGTGTTTGTGTATACATTTTTGTGTTTGTAGGAAGAATCAGGGCATACTAGCACATAAGTACAAATGTTAAAGCAAATAGAGAAAAACTTGAACATTAGATGAACCGTGGTGAAGGTTAGGTGGGGGCTCTGTGCACTATTCTTATTCTTGTAACTTTTCTCTAAGCTTTAAATTATCTCCAAAAAAACACTTAAAAATTCATGTGTCTGTGATTCTAATACATGTAGCATTATGGATAGTTGAAACTTTCTACATATGCTGACATGAGGATGATCTAGAGATAAAACTGTCCCAAATTTGGTGCTTTTTAGCCACAGATGTATCTTTATACTTTGACTATATGTATATACCTGAACAATATATAGTAGCATTTTGTATGGTTTTAAGTGATACGTAAATGCTGTCATTCTATAGAAGTACTGTATGCGTTACTTTCCTTACTCAGTTTTATATGTGGGAGAGTTATTCATGTTGATACATATAGCGCTAGCTCTGTTATTTATACCTGTGCTGTAAAGATATCCTGGAAGTCTTAGTGATGTGTTAATCTTAAATTCACAAGTATAAATGCTATAGACCTACCCCCAAAATTCATGTCACTTGAAAATTACATTTAAATTTCTTTAATAATTAGTTTTATAAATTTTGAGTAATGCATTTTGAGTTTTAGTCTTTTGTGTCAGTCAATATTTGCCATCTTCAGAGGAAGTTTAATAATTTTATAGTATGATTTTACTATAAGTTATTGTTTCATTCTTAAATTTAGGATGTATCCACTTTCTTCATTACTGAAATACTTCTACTTTTTTGTACTTACCGTCTTGGATAATGTAGATTGTTTCTGTGATAAACAACTAATCATGGAATTGGTAAAAATCACTAATAACTGGGTCATAGGACATAGGCATCTTTTTTGTATTCCTCCCAGTGGTATGCACGATAGCCCCCTTTCCTACCAGCCTCATAAAAACTTAGAATTGTCAGGCTTTAATTTTGACTATTGCAGTATATGTAAAATGAATTTATTAGGTTGAATTCTTTGGATTAATAGAGGGGTTGGAGCTCCTTTTCATATGTTTATCAGCTGTTTTGATTTCCTTTTTTGCAAATTGTAAGTTCATATTATTGTCTTATGTTGCTATTTTACTACTGATTTTAATGGAATTTTTAAAAGGATTTTTTGGACACATCCTTTTATATACTTTCTAGGTAATTTCTTTCCGTCCGAGGCTTCATTTTTTATGTTATTTTCTGATGAAGAAATTTTTTTTCTTTTCTTTTCTTTTTTTTTTTTTTTTTTTTTTTTTTTTTTTTTTTTTTGCCTTATTTAGGGCCGTACCCACGGCATGTGGGGGTTCCCAGGCTAGGGGTCTAACAGGAGCTGTAGCCGCCGGCCTTCGCCACAGCCACAGCAACGCGGGATCTGAGCCGCGTCTGCGACCTGCACCACAGCTCACGGCAACGCCGGATCCTTAACCCACTGAGCAAGGCCAGGGATCAAACCCGCAACCTCATGGTTCCTAGTCAGACTCGCCAACCACTGAGCCACGACGGGAAGTCCGATGAAGAAATTTTTAATTTAATATAATTGAATTTACCAGTCTTTTCATTTATGATTTGTATTTTTTATACTTTCCCTATCTGGATTCACAAATACTTTCTCTGACAGCTTTTAATAAAAGCTTTAACATCTTTTAATAGTGACTCATATCACCATTCAGAGAACTTGTTGGTTCAGCTTTTAATAAAGTTTTGACATCATGAATAGTGACTCTTATCACCATTCAGAGAACTTGCTAGTTCAGTGCTTGCTGTGTAGTGGGTGCTGTGCTAGGCAGGAGGAATGCAGCAGTATAAGGAACTTTGAGGAAGCCCTATGTTAATGAAGGGGACATCAGGCAGAAAGAACATGCGCAGCAGATACCAAACTGAAAGAAGTGTTCTGAGAGCTAGGCTGGTTCAGTACCTGACCACACAAGTGCGGATGGTGGCAAAGATCGAGAAGATGGGCGTAAGACCATGGAGGCATTTTGGTGTGAAGCTCAGACTTATAAGTTAGGAGTTTTCCAACGATTTTAGCATCAGAACCATAACTGCAGAAGAAATTGGTGCTAACAATGATAATAATTACAGTAATCATAATATCAGCTAATATATCTTAATTTTTTTTACCAAGATATTATTCTGAAAACTACATGATTGTCTCATCTCTTCCTTGTAAGCAGCTCTATAAGATATTTATATTATCCTCATTTTACCTACTGAGGCTCAGAGAGATTATATGTAAAACAACTTGAGGCAAGCTTCTGTTACTGAGTTGCTTCTGCAGAACAGAGTACACTTAAAATCCTACCAAAACAATAAGAAGAAATTTGAGGCATGAAGTGTTTGAGGCATAAAAGTGACATAATCAGATTTGTATTCTTTGTCTTATCATTATAGAAACTGTCTGGAAGATAGATTTGAAGTGAATAAAGCCTGGATAGGGAAACTAGTTATGAAACTCTTACATTAGTCCAGATGAGAGAAGATTAAAAATCTGAATTATAAGTTTAGGTGTATCATATGGGATAAGCTGAAAATGATAAAAGAGGATAGTAAGTAATAATGGGCCAAGAAAAAATTTGCATGTGTCACGTGAGGGAACAAGCTATGGGAAAGGGCCATATGTGAAATATTTTATCTTGAAAAAACTAGTGGGGAGTCTTGATTTAGCAGGTCCATGTAATTGAGGTTGAACTGATATAAAAATATGATTTATTAATAAAAAGAAGATAAATGTACTTATTTAACTTCAGTTTGATAAGTATTCTTGCCGTTTTTCAAGAATTGCTACTAAAAAAATGAAACAGCTTGTAAATAATGTGTGTATATGTATATTATATATAAAATTATATGAAGTCAATTAAATGATAAAGATAAAAGTTGTCAGACTGGATTTTTTTTTTTTTTAACTGCACCCAAAGCATGTGGATGTTCCCCAGCCAGGGATCGAACCTGTACCAGAGCAGTGGCCCAAGCCTTTGCAGTGACAATGCTGGATCCCTAACCCGTTATGCCACAGGGAACTCCTGGACTGGGTTTTTTTTTTAATGTAAATTATACGCAGTTTCCAAGAACCAGAGAAAAGTTGCAGTAAAAAGATGGAAAAAAGATAGACTGAAATATTTCAACAAAATGGTTATGTTATGTATGGTTATGTTAACATCAGACAAACAGACTTAAAAGGGAAAAAAGTTATTAGCACAATGCCAAGCATCTGAAACAGGAATTTAAGTACAGACCTTGGAGATGGGGTTGAACAGAAGGTAATAGTGTATTTCCAAACAAGCAATATATTCAATGACTGTTACACTGATTTGAAGAATAAAGATAGAGTGAAAGCTTGGGAAAACAAATACCCATAGGCTATATGGAATTTGTAGTTGAACCAAATATTTTTCTTCAGAGATTTTTAAAATACTGGCTTTTCATTCCACGTCATTCTAAGTCTGTATTTGTTGGCAGCACATATAAAATTAAATGCATTTCTTTGGTAAGCATTTGCTCTTTGTGTTTTCAGGAATTCAAAATGTCCTCAGCCTCTTTTGTGCAGTTCTCACAGAAAATAAGGTTCTCTTCCATTCTGCAAGTTTCCAAAGACTTAGTGATGCTTGTAGAGCCCTGGAATCATTAATGTTTCCTCTTAAATATAGGTGAGACTTTTTTATTTGATATTTTTTATTTATTCCTAAGTTATGCATTACTTATTGATGGATCAAGCAAAACATCATAGCACAACCGTTTTGATACACAAGGGCATATTTTACAAAGTTATGCTGTCGTAAGAGTCATGGTTCTGATAGAAATCTGGCCTGGAATTTGGAACTTTTCCAAGTTGTCTGTTATTAAATGTTGATTTATTTTGTGGAAAAATAATTTAAATAGTATTGTCAGCAACATTTAATTTCCTTTGAATACAGTTGGAGGTAAAAGTCTTAAGTCAGTACTGTCTGATTATTTAATATTAAGAAATTATTAATTGGGGGATTATAGTGGTATTGTGGTTTTATTTTTAAAAGAGTCCTTATCTTTTTCTTGATATATAGTAAAATATTTATGTATAAGTGATATGATGTCTTGGATTTGCCTTAAATAATGTGGGAGGGAAGAGAACAAAAGTGGGTAGAAATATATGTGACTATGCGTCAGTGATTCTCAAATCTGAATTAGACACATGGGGCTTTCTTTTTATTTTTCTCACTCTAGTTTTTGGTGGGGAGAGAAGGGTGTTAATTTTTGGTAATAAAAAGTACAAAATAAAACAATGTGAACAGTGATGACTGAGAGCGCTATAAGTAGCACATTTTATTCTGATGTACCTTTTATTTTTATTATTTTTATTTTATTTTTTTGCTTTTTAGGGCCACATCCTTCGCCTATGGAAGTTCCCAGGCTAGGGGTTGAATCGGAGCTACAACTGCTGGCCTGGACCACAGCCACAGGAACGCAGGATCCGAGCCACATCTGTGACCTACACCACAGCTCATGGCAATGTCAGGTCCTTAACCCTCTGAGTGAGGCCAGGAATCAAACCTCATTTACTTTGTATCTTGTTATGTCAGATATCTTTCACATAAAAATGTTTTAATCTTAATTTTTTACAAGAATTTAATTTGAGAATATTATTGATGATTTCTAAACATAGATATTCTAAAATGTACACAGCATAAAAATGAAAAGTATGTTATATTATGGAAGAGCAAATATATATCACATATATTTTCATTATTTCCAGTTATCCTTATATTCCTATTCTCCCGGCTCAGCTGCTGGAAGTTCTGAGTTCCCCAACTCCTTTCATTATTGGAGTACATTCTATCTTTAAAACCGACGTTCATGAACTTGTAAGTATTCATCTTTGAATTGCCGATTATTGAGATCAGAGGTTTATCATATTTCTTTGAGTCCGATAGCATTTCAAGTAATTACTATTTGCTGTTGCATTCCTAGTAGAAAAGATTGACTAGAAGAAAAGCATCATTCAAAAATCTAGATACGTTATTCTTTTCTCATGGTGAATACAAGAGGTTTGTAAAATTAATGTATTAATATTTTAAAATGCCCCTCTTGACGCATTAAGTTTATCTTTCTATATTCTTTGTATGCTAAAGGAAGATAAAATTTTCCATTAATTAATATTCTGTTTATGCTTTTGTTATGAGTGCTTTTTTTATTCATATTTTGAAATGGGGCCAGTGTTAATGCTGAATGGCTGATAGCTAAAAAGCAAAAAGCACTTATAAAAGAGTAAGGATTTTAGTGGAATACAAGTTCAGTATGAGCCCCACCAAATTATTCTGTTCTTAATGCCATGGGATTGGAAACACCAAAGAGAGAAAGTAGTATTCTACATTCTGTCAGTTCTGAAATAATGGATTTACTTCTCTGTATTGCACTTCAAGAGGGACTCGAGCAAAATAATGAGATTCAGGGAAGGACACTGGGGGTGTCAAAGAGTTTAGAAACCATATCCTGTGAGGCCTTAAGGAAATTTTCTCAAGTAATATCCTGATGCTATTTGATAGCTCAAGATAAAATATTTAAGTGGTGAATTAGAATCAGTGGGTATAGTGGATGTAGAAACAAATTTCTGCTTAGTATAAAGAGTTTTCAGCTAATAGAAGGAGTTCCCATTGTGGCTCAGCAACAAACCCAACTAGTATCCATGAGGATGTAGGATTGATCCCTGGCCTTGCGCAGTGGGATAAAGATCCGGCATTGCCGTGAGCTGCGGTGTAGGTCGCAGATGTGGTTCAGATCTTGCATTGCTGTGGCTGCGGTGTAGGTTGGCAGCTGCAGCTTGGATTCAGCCCCTAGCCTGGGAACTTCCATATGCCACAAGTGTGGCCGTAAAAAGCAAAAACAAAAAAGAAGAGTTTCCAGCTAATAGAGATGCCAGGGATGATGAATGGATTTTCTTTTATGAGGAGTATACTCTCAGGTACTGTAAGTAGAGTGCAAGGTGCAGTTTGCATGACACTTTTCAGGGACTTTCAGAAGAATTCTCCACTGAAAGGTTGGGTTATATGACATCTGTGGTCCACAAATCCTGAAGGGTTTGTAACCCTAATTTTGTTTTAATTTTAAATGCCAGCACAGAGGTAAGCTCTCTTGGTACTTTTACATAATTACAAGTGTAATCAAATATTGTGTCATTTAAACGGACCAAAAAAACCCTATTCTACATTATAGTTATAAACGGGACCCTCATTTGTGTATTAATCATTCTAACATTATATATTTATATCTAGTGCTTAGTCAACTTTGATATCACCATATAAAGATATGTGTAAATCAATAAACATTGACATCATTAATACTAATTAGAAACATACTCATCTGGTTTGCAGGTAACTTTTTCCCACTAAATATGAACAGTCTCTGGAAGTTAGACAAACCAAAGTATTGACAAAAGGAAATTTCTTAATTTTTGAGGGGGGGAAATTTCTTAAATTTTTATTGAGCAAATTATAATTAATTTTAATCCTATTTTCAACATAATAACTTCATCGATCTTGGCTAGTTTCCTTATTCAGATTTTCTATAAGTGATTTTAAAATAGATAGTTGTAAATGCTAAAAATCAGTTTTGTTCTTAACTACCTAAGCAGTACCATTTTGATGTATACTAATTGCTTTGCTACTTAGTTACTTAGGGTATGATTGAAATACTGTAATAAAGTATGCAAAATGCAGTGGCTGAAACAAAATGGCATTTTATTTAACACTCATGCAGCAGTTTGTAGAAGTGTTCCTTGATGTGAGACCAACTTTGCTTCTTATTCCTCCACTAGCATCCACTCAGGCATTGTCATCCTCTGAATGTTCAAGGTTGAGTTGCTGCCAGTTTATAGTTTCAGTCATGGGAAGGGGAAAGAGAGCATAGGAGGGCTTTACATCCTCTCTGTGGTTTTGTTTGTTTGGTTGGTGTTTTTTTTTTTTTTTTCCGCTTTTCTTTAGGGCCACAGGTGCGGCATATGGAGGTTCCCAGGCTAGGAGTTGAATTGAAGCTGCACCTGCTGGCCTACACCACAGCTACAGCCACACAGGATCCAATCTGCATCTTCGATCTGCGTCTTCTACCTACACCACAGCTCACAGCAGTGCCGGCTCCTCAACCCACTGGGCGAGGCCAGGGGTCACACACGCATCCTCATGGGTACAAGTCCGATACGTTATCACTGAGCCACAACTAGAACTCCATCCCCTCTGTTTTGAATGCCCGGAAGTGTACACATCACTTTGCACGTTCTGTTGACAGAAACCTGGTCACATGCCACACCTGATTTCAGAGGAAGCGGGAATGTATACAGTAGCTAGAAAGCCAATCTAGAAATACGTTTGATTGGTTATAGCTTAATTTTTTATCTTTTTCAGCTAGATGTAATCATAGCTGATTTGGATGGAGGCACTATTAAAGTTCCCGAATGTATTCACCTCTCTCCCCTTCCGGAACCACTTCTGCATCAGACTCAAGCAGCTCTCTCTTTGGTATGATGTATTTTTCTAGTGATTTTCTCTTGGTTTAATCTAAACGAAGATAACTGGACTTAAATATCATTGGCAGTATGGTTACTTTAAAAAGAGAGTTAATATGTTCTTAAAACATGAGTATTTTTCACATAGTATTGATGAATATTTATTCTACACTCATTTTTTTTCACGCGGCATATTTATTCAGTAGTTACTATATACTGAATGTTGTGCTAGGTATTGGAAACACACCTGTGAAGGCAAGACTAGACTGTGCCTTGAAATTTCCAATTCTCCTAATATCCCTTATTAGAAGCTATTACCTGTTCCTTTTCCTTTCACCTTCCTCATTGACATTTCATTCTTCTTGGGTAGATATGCTTTTTGCAAAACTTTGTGATATTGACTGGCTAATGTTTTCACGTTATAACGAAAACGTGTAACTTATTGATGGATGAAATGTCTGGCGTCCTGGTCAGTGGAGTTTTAAGAAATCTTGTGACCTGACTGTTTCTTCTTGGAACAGATTTAACTTTTTGGGTCAACTTTTGTTGATTTTTAAAAACACAGTATTTTATTTTACCGACAACATTTTAGGTGCCCATTTATCCATCATCAGAAATTTGAAACTTAGACATTCTCCAGTCTTCTTCAAGTTATTATTAGAACTAAGTAAGGCCTTCATTTTTTTTTTGGTCTTTTTGCCTTATCTAGGGCCGCACCCGTGGCATATGGAGGTTCCCAGGCTAGGGGTCTAACAGGAGCTGTAGCCGCCGGCCTTCGCCACAGCCACAGCCATGCGGGATCCGAGCCACGTCTGCGACCTACAGCACAGCTCACGGTGATGCCAGATCCTTAACCCACTGAGCAAGGCCAGGGATCAAACCCACAACCCCATGGTTCCCAGTCGGATTCGTTAACCACTGAACCACGACGGGAACTCCAAGTAAGGCCTCCATATTCTTCTTGAATAATATTCTAGTCTGAGCTGCTTTAAACCTTTTTTTCTTCTTAAATGGGAACTTAGCTAGGAACTCAGAAGTCTGGGATTACCAGAAGGGATTTTATTCTCAGAAATTTCAGAATTTCCTCTCTGTGGTGCAACAGGATTGATGGTGTTGCTCTAGCGCCAGGACCCAGATTTGCTCCCCTGCCTAGTGCAGTGGATTTTAGAATCTGGTGTTGCCACAGGTGTGGTCTAAGTGGCAACTGCAGCTCAGATCTGATCCCTAGCCCAGAAACTCCATGTGCCACCAGGTGGCTAAAAAAATGAAATTTGTATTAGTCCTTATGTTGTTGCAGAGAAGACTGACTTTTCCTGCTATAATTTGTAATCCGGAGTACAAGGTGTCACAGAGTAAAAAGAATACTGGTCTAAGACATAGGAGTCTTAAATTCCAGTCGACATTCACCCCTTGATATTCCGGAGCAAATCACGTTCCATCTCTAGGCCTTTGTTACCTAATTTTTATCAATAGGATGAATGTTTTGTACATAGAATGACAACTGACTCTTTGCTAAGGTGAAGTATGACAATGATTTAGGTTGATCTATGGCAGCATTTTTAAATTTTAATTAATTATTTTATTTATTATTTATTCTGCCGTACCCACAGCATGTAGAGGTTCCCAGGCTAAGGGTTGAATTGGAGCTATAGTCACTGGCCTACACCACAGCTACAGCAATGCGGGATCCGAGCCGCGTCTGCGGCCTACACCACAACTCACGGCAGTGCCTAATCCTTAACCCACTGAGCGAGGCCAGGGATCAAACCCGTAACATCAGTTTCTAGTTAGATTCATTTCCACTGTGCCATGATGGGAACCCTTTTTTTGTTTTAATAACTATGTCCCTATTTTAAGGCTTATTAAAAGTAGCATACAAAGGACAGAGTTCCCATCGTGGCTCAGTGGTTAACGAATCCGACTAGGAACCATGAGGTTGCAGGTTCGATCCCTGGCCTCGCTCAGTGGGTTAAGGATCTGGCATTGCCGTGAGCTGTGGTGTGGTGTAGGTCACAGACGCACATCGGATCCTGTGTTTCTGTGGCTGTGGTGAAGGCTGGCAGCTACAACTCCTGTTAGACCCCTAGCCTGGGAACCTCCATATGCCGCAGGTGCGGCCCTAAAAAGACAAGAAAAAAAAAAAAGCATACAAAGGAAGTTTTCTTGTGGTACGATGGGTTAAGGATCTAGCATTGTCATCTCAGCAGCGTGGATTGCTGCTGCTGTGGTACAGGTTCAGTCCCTGGCCCTGAAACTTCAATATGTTGCTTGAGGCCAAAAGAAAACAAAAAGGAAAAAAAAAAGCATACAAAACCTGCGATTGTACAGATGATATAATCTAAGAAAATACTAAACTTAAAGAGATGACTTGATTTAAAGACATTTTAAAGAAAACTGTTAAAGAATTCTATCAGTGGTGTGTGGTACGGCCGAAGCTGAGAAGATTGTATTTGAGTGATTGAAAAAGCTTTATATTTTATGGAGTTCCTATCGTGGCTCAGTGGTTAACGAATCCGACTAGGAACCATGAGGTTGCGGGTTTGATCCCTGGCCTTGCTCAGTGGGTTAAGGATCCGGCGTTGCCGTGAGCTGTGGTGTAGGTTGCAGATGCGGCTCGGATCCTGCGTGGCTGTGGCTGTGGCGAAGGCCAGCAGCTACAGCTCCTGTTAGACCCCTAGTCTGGAAACCTCCATATGCCGTGGGTGCAGCCCTAGATAAGGCAAAAAAAAAAAAAAAAAAAGGAAAAAAAAATGAAAAAGCTTTGTATTTTTAGAAATATTAAATAAGTTTTAAAATCTTATATATGATTACTTAGTTATATTTTTTACTTTTCAAAGATTAAGTTCCAGAATTAAAAAAGATTAAGATTTCAGTTTTTAAGTCAATGGCTCTTGGTAGAGGTTCTGCTGCACACTGGTATCCCTTAATCTGTAGATAGCACCAGTGCCACCAAATTCGATCAATGAGTAGAATTCCCTTTTGGTAAAACTGGGTATGCCTATTTATGTAGTTTTACAATCCACCCTGGTGGATTAAGGGCTACAGTAGTGTACATAAGAGCATAGTGTATTGTCAAAATAGGACCAAAAAGAAATCACATTGGATGGACTGTGTGGGAGAATTGATACCAGGTACACAAACTTCATTTGGTCAAATAAATAACGGTAACCAAATGATTACACAGCACGCAAGCTGTGTAGTAATCATGGGTAATTTTATTGGCATAAAGACTGCAGTAATGGTTTGGTGATTAGATTATAAATGTTATTGATATTTTACTGTCATCTATAAGTTCTGTTTTGAATTTTTTGGTCTATTGTAAGTTTACTACCAAATCCTGAGTATTTGAAATGATTCTGCAAAGACGAAAACTTACTGCATACTGATGCAAAATCTTTTTTTGTTTTTTTCCTCTAAGTCCTCCATGGACCTTTTTTTCCCAGCTGCTCCCCAATCTGCTTTCCTTCAAAGCCTAATGCAAATGGTACCTTCTTTTTTTAGCTTTCCCTAGGTTGAATTAATTATACTTTATACTCATATATTATTATTTTATATATTTATAGTACTTGTCACATTGTATCCTATTACCCCTCTGGACTGTGAGGTTCGTAAACTTACTCCCTTTCTCCTCAGTATTTCAGTTAATTAATTTTTAATTACACTAAGAAACAAAACACATGCTTAAGATTACCATTATATAGCCAGTTAGCTCTTCCCTAGACTGTCCTCTTCCCAGAGGTCGCTACTAGTTCATAATTTCGTGTATATTCTTTCAGTACTTTACATTTTCATTTATATGTAGATCGGTGCATGTACATATATGATTTAAGGTTTATTTTGTCTTATTTTAAAATAAATGAAACCATACTGTTTGTGTTTTCCTAGATCACTTTTTTTATTAAATATTTTTTTCTTGGAGATCTTCTCACGTAGTACATGCAGAACTGCTTCAGCTAACTGCACTGCATTTCATGAAGGCATATGTTGTAATTCATGTACTGACGCTTTTTCATCTAAATGCCCCAAGTGGATAAAATAATAGGTTTTATTGATATTAAGATCTCTTATGTAACAAAGCTTCTTTGCTTTAGATTCTGCACCCGGATTTGGAAGTAGCAGATCATGCTTTCCCCCCTCCACGAACAGCTTTATCCCACTCAAAAATGCTGGTAAGAAGTTGAACATTTAAATTTGATGTTTTCAAAGAGAGTTGCTTTTCTTTGGATGTTTTTCAAAGAAGCTGAATACAGTGAGAATTAGATGGACAGCCCGGTAAAGGTGTGCCAAATTAGATGTTAGGTGAATGCCACTGGCTGACCTTGTGACCTGCTCAAAGAGAAGCCACAGGTAGCACTCTGCTTGGGAAGGGAGTAGGCTAAGACTCTGACTCTGAGGAGACATGAGTAAGTGTAGGACAAAAAAAATCAGAACCTAGATTATAACCTGAAAAACTGTGCCAAGCATCAAATCAAAAGGGTCAGGGAAGGATAAAAAAAAGGGAAGGTTACAAAAAAATGGAAACAGATTGTTGGTAACAGGAGAGAATCAAGTTTGAGGACTGAGTGGATGAAAGTAGTTCCAAATGGAAGCTATAAAAGGGTGACTGTGTAACAGAGGCCCTTCTTTTGTTTTGATCAGTGCATTTTGTAGAGATGGGCTTTGTAGCCAATAAGGAACATCACAGAGCTGCACACTTTTGACAAGTTACTGAACCATTCTTAACCGTTTCCTTATCAATTACATGAGAGGGTGATTACATCCTTACAGTTCTAAAACTCTGATTTTTTAAAAAATATGTATTATCAAAGTAGATTTTAAGTCATATCTTATTAAGGTAAGTATAGATTTTTTTATAAATTGGATAAGCTTTGGAAGAATTTCATAAGCTTTTAAAATACAGTCTTTAGTGTTTTCTTTTATATTTGTTACTGTAATTCTTTTGATGGATATAAAAGTCAAATGACTTGGGAAATAAGCCGCTCGCTAACATGGTGAAAGAGGAGACTCTGTGATTTTTTTTTTTTTTTCCTGAGAGGAAAATTGGATGTACTACAGGCAAGTTTTGTTTGTTTCAATTTTTAAAAGACCTCTTTAACAGCCTACACTGTCCAGCAATGGGACAGACTAAATGCCTACCAATTAGTGTTGCCACAAATAAGACTTCTGTGTCGGAAGCCCAGACAGATTTGTTCAGTAATCTCTCAGGTTCTTTACAACTTTTTGACTTGGTAATTTTTTTCTTTGTAAGAAATTCAGTTATCTTACACGTTTCTTTATGTATTTTTAGGATAAAGAAGTGCGTGCAGTTTTTCTTAGATTATTTGCACAACTTTTCCAAGGGTATAGATCATGCTTACAACTTATAAGAATTCATGCAGAACCAGTAATACATTTTCACAAGGTAAGATGCAATACCCTATTGTATCATTTCAAAAATGTCGACTCTAATTTAGTAAAACAGCTAGGTTGTCTTTTTCTAGTGGTGTATTTTGACCTTAATTTACCAAATGTGGTTATTTTGTATCTTTTCTTTGTGTAGTAGATAATAATTTTTAATAATATTAAAAGGAACTGACAGGGAGTTCCCGTTGTGGCTCAGTGGTTACGAGCCCAACTAGAATCCATGAGGACGCGGGTTTGATCCCGGCCTTGCTCAGTGGGTTAAGGATCCGGCATTGCCATGAGCTGTGGTGTAGGTCACAGACACGGCTCAGATCCTGCAATGCTGTGATTTGGCTTAGGCCCGCAGATGCAGCTCTGACTCGACCCCTCACCTGGGAACTTCCATAGGCTGAGGGTGCGGCCTTAAAAAGACAAAAAAAAAAAGGGGTCGGGGGAACTGACATATTTTCCTTGAGAGTATGTTAACTTAGTTTTTAAAATTGATTTTTCTTTTAAAATTTAGGTTATTTCTGATTTCCCCTCCTGCTTACAGACAGGTTCATTTTTATTCTTTTCAATACATGCAGTTTTTCAGATATCAAAACTCTTTTAGAGAGAAATGTATTTATAACAGTACCTTTATGAATGAAGAATTTTATTCAGCCTTTGATCTTCCTATTTTTGCTTCGACCATTCATTCATTACTAAGTGATAACATACTCATCTCACATTTTCTTTTCTTTACAGACAGCTTTCTTGGGACAGCGTGGTTTGGTTGAGAATGATTTCCTCACCAAGGTTCTCAATGGAATGGCATTTGCAGGTTTTATTTCAGAAAGAGGTCCTCCCTATAGATCCTGTGATCTGTTTGATGAGGTACATTTCTTATCAAATGAATGTATTATTTACAGACAGAAATAATCTAGGAGATAAAAACAGAGAAGTAGTATTTTAAATATTTAATCAAAATCAAAAATAGTGTTTATTATTATGCCTAGCAGATCTTGATAAGGTGAATGAAAAAATTAGAAAAAATATAATTATAGGACGTCTCAGAAGTACATAAAGTTCTTGAACAACTGAATTTCAAGTAGTTGATTAAAATCTTTTTGAAAAAGTAACTGATCACATAAATAGAATTTACCAGTTTTATGGAGAGAAAGGTCTAAGGTTAATGTATATATATGTATATATGTTACTTCGAAGTGCAGTTACATGTAATCTATCGGTGTCCTAGAGTCATAGTTTAGCTTGGTCATTCTTACTAATCAATAATCAGCATTTGTCTAACTCTCTTAAGAGATATTAAACATATGAAAGACAGATTTAGTCTCTATCGTCAAAGAACCGGCCATTTAAAAAGAGAGTTGTGGCAGAAGCAACTCAAGGATTTTATTTTGTGTTCACTGTGATTTTTCTTTATGGTAATGCTTCTTGCCATTTATCATGTAACTATGTTCATAGCAGCCCATTCTGGTACTCTCATTCTCATTTCAGTTTTTGGAAGAGCCCTGTTTTGGAGCCAGTAAATCCAAAAGCTTCTAGGAGTCTGTAAAAGAAAATCACTCCTGGCACTCAAGATAGTGGAGAATGTAATAGTGATCATATTTTTCTGGTGGTAGTTTTATTTTGTATAGAAGAGTTGGAAATCAAAGTCCTAAAGATCCTTGGTTCAAAGAAGAATCTTTTCTTCTCTGTAAAGATAGTTAAGTATTTACCGATAAGACTGAAAGAAAAGGCACAGGAGTTCCCGTCGTGGCTCAGTGGTTAACGAACCCGCCTAGTAACCATGAGACTGCAGATTGAAAACCCCTGGCTTTGCTCAGTGGGTTAAGGATCCGGGGTTGCTGTGAGCTGTGGTGTAGGTCACAGACACAGCTCGGATCCCATAGATCCCGCGTTGCTGTGGCTGTGGTGTAGACCGGCAGCAGTAGCTCCGATTGGACCCCTAGCCTGCGAACCTCCATATGCCGCGGGTACAGCCCTGAAAAGACCAAAGACAAAAACAAACAAACAAACCGAAGGGCACATATTTTAGTTCTGAGGATGGAGATTTGCTGCAAATGCTTTACTTAATAATAACACAAAGCAAATGAAGATATAGGAGAGATTACCCTGAGGCGGACGGTTCCTTCTGATCAATTATTGATCTCTGGTTCTCTCAAATGATCAGTCATTGGCTATCTGATACTAACATGTAGATTTTGAACAAAGTCATTGATGCATAAGGTTTTCTGTGGATAAGTCAGATACACCCCAAGGTCCTACATGAAGCATTCCAAATAGTAAGATCAGTTTATGTGCTCTTTCCTTTCTATCCAAATTCCTTTAGCAATTCTGTGGCAGCTTCATCACAACGAATAAGTCAGATCGATTACTTCCAGGAAATGTGTTTGCCAGCTTGCCACAACCTCTGACTGTTTTTGTCAGTCCTTCCTTTGCCTGGAGTTCTCTCTGCCTCTCAGTCCATTTTTCATACTCTGCTCGTATCTTGCCACCTCCTCCAAGCTTTCCCAGAGTAGATGACTCTGAGAGCCACCAATCCGCATTAAGCTTATTTTATGCCTCTAACTTTATATGGCAACTTTTATTATGTACTTTTATATACACAAGATATATATATCCTTCAGATTAGAAATAATAAGGCAAAGGAAGACTTGTCCAAGATTCCTCAGTGTTCATCCAGTTCTGTGTTCTGTCTACAGTGATGATTTTTGCTGTCGTATCAGTGTTGTTGTTGTTATTTGAAAGCCAGTTGTTCATATGTATGCTTTAGTCAAGGACCTAAAATAAAAGAGACACCAGACCTCAGTAATTTTTCCTTCTACCCTCTTTGGGCATTTAATCGGCTTGCGTGGCAATGTATTTTTAGGAAAATTGCATTTGCTCCTGGGAAAGGAATTCTTGTTTGCCTCTAGCTAAGGGCAGAGCAGGTTTATGGAGCTATGAGCAGCAGCTTGCACCATGTATTATCCTGTTCCCACACCCACCAAATAGGCCTGTGAGAAGTAAAGGGACATTTGACTTTCTTTGACAATCCTTCTAATCTTGGCCTAGAATAGGTGAGGTTATAGTTTATTCACCTGTCTGCTCAGGTGAATCTCCTAGTTCCTAGCATGAAAAATCCTGTATTATATCATTTAAAAAAACAGTCCATCTGTTTCCCCGCTCCTCGGACCCTGTAGTTAGTTTTCCGGCCAGTATTCTTTGTTCCATTCCAGCTGTACACACTAACACAGTTCTCCCAGCAAATCAGTTGGTAAGGAAGTGGATCCGAGGTTATATAATTTGAGAACCAAAAGGAGCCAGTCATCTCGTTTCTTCCATCTTACTTTAGAGATGAAGACACTGAAGCTCGGGAGTTTTAGTGTCTTGTACCAGATCACGCTGTTAGCAGAGCTAGGACTAGAGTGACCTGGTTTGAACATTTGGTTCATTCTGTGAGTTGTAAAATATTTGGAGACTCTGACTGTCTGAAATTCTCTGAGTGAGGCCTGGAGAATGAATATCTCTCTGAGTTCCAGAAGTGGCTTTTCCCGAAAAGAAATGGACTGTAAATCATCAGAGAGAGACCGCCAGAACGTCCAAGGGCTCCATTGACTAGAATGGAGGTGAAACCCCGTAAAAGTCTAAAACACTTGGTTTTAATAATAGCATGTATTTTTAGATGCTTTTTGGCTCATAACTCGTGTGACCTTATCACTGTCACACAGCTTTCTAATTCAGCATATTTTGGAGTTGATGTTTTACCATTTGATTGTTTTTCCAAGCTGGTAGCTTTTGAAGTTGAACGAATTAAAGTTGAAGAAAATAACCCACTGAAGATGATAAAGCATGTCAGAGAGCTTGCCGAGCAACTATTCAAAAATGTAAGTATATTTATTGTCGTTAATTTTTAAATTGTTAATAAAGTATTTAGTTTGAAAAGCTGAAAATCTCCCTGTTCCTGGTGATTATCGTTTTTGCTCTGATTTTAAGCCTTTAGGGCTGTAAGTTACAAGATATTACAAGTTGTTACTGTGCCTCAAAATAGATCTCATTTTTCAAAGTGATGTTTCTGTCAATCGCTGTATTATGAAAACATCTTAGTCACAGGTTTTCAGTTGTCATTTGCCTTCGCTGTGATTTTCATTTAGGTCTCTGTCTTCTTAAGAGCATGTTGAGCATTTTTAAGATGTAAAGGTTAGACTCACTGGAGACCAGAACTACCTCAGACAGAACTGACCAGTGTACTCTGCTTCAGCTTGGTACAGTGATCATCCGCTGTGTCAGGAAAATCGTTGAGTTGTTTTGTTTTGAACATATAGGGAGTGGGAAGCTGAAATAAAGAAAACTGTCAGGTGACTCCAGAAACTCAAAAGCAAAAATATTCCCCGATAAGAAGAAATGCAATAAGTTAAAAAGATTGGGGTGTTGTACAGTGTGCAGTGATCATTTGGATCCAGGAAGGAAGAGGCCCCTAAGATGCACGCAAAAAGTGAAATTTGGCTGGTGATTACTAGTTATGTCTCCTGCTTGTAAAGCTTTTGAAAGTTGAGGAAAGGGAAGTAAGTGGAAAGTATGTTCTTTCAAAGGAAAGGTGAATAAAGATATGTTTTAAAGAGAATATAGTTGGGAGTTCCCGTTGTGGCTCAGTGGTTAACGAATCCGACTAGGAACCATGAGGTTGTGGGTTTGATCCCTGGCCTTGCTCAGTGGGTTAAGGATCCGGCGTTGCCATGAGCTGGGGTGTAGGTTGCAGACGCGGCTCGGATCCCACGTGGCTGTGGCTGTGGCGTAGGCCGGCGGTTACAGCTCCTGTTAGACCCCTAGCCTGGGAACCTCCATATGCCGCGGGTGTGGCCCAAATAAGGCAAAAAGACAAAAAAAATATATATATATAGTTAAGAAGGATTTAGGATCCATATCCTGGTATTGTTCAACCTCATTATTTGAATAGGTGCACTTTTTAGGATGTTGGGTCATTAGTCAGTGCTTTTTTACATCCATTAGAAATGTGAAAAACAACTGGATAAAACCAGGAATACTAAATTGTGTTTCTTTGTTTCATATTATTCAATTATTTATGAGTTTTGTTTCTCAAGTTATTTAAAAATTTATCCCTTTGCCTGATACCCTGAACTCCACATTTATAACTGCGTGCAGTACAGTAAATCTATTTCTTGACTAGTAGGCAGACTTAAAAATTGTTTTCTGTGCTATCTTTGCCATTTATGGTGGCTGTGTAGACCTATTGTATAGCACGATCACGTTTGAAATTTCTGTTGTCCTATTGTAAAAATAATAAATATTGACAACATGCCAAGCGTGGGACTAAGCACTTTACATACGTCATCTCTAATCTTCAGAACAATGTAAGATAGGTGTCATTATCGCCATTTTACAGGGGATAATTGGCTCAGGATCATGTGGTTATTAATTGATTGAATCCAGATTTTAAATTCAGGAATTTTGATCTATCCGGTTCCTAATAAGCCTGTGTTCTTTCACTCCATTCGGCTGAGTCATCTCCAATTGGAAAAACAGTGGTACTTCCAATGCCTGACTTTATACTTTATAAAGTTCTCTAATGTATTTTCGCATTTGATCTTAGAAATGGTCCTGTGGGATAGATAGGACAGGTGTTGAAATATGAGGAAATTGAAGATTAGAGAGGTTTTTTTTTTTCTTCCTTGTTCACTAGAAGTGATTTATTTATGGATTTCAAAGAAGAGCAAAACATGAAATGGGAATCAGTGTTTGAGACTCTGGGACTGATCCCTTTTTAATAACTGAATGTTTATTTCTTAGGTTTTTACAAGACTATTTCTGAACTGTGAAATTTTATAGCCAGTAAGTGACCAGAGCTGGTGTTCTGACACAGGTTTGTCTCTGTCACATGACTGAGTAGGCAATGTGTGCGAGGGAGTGTGCCAAGCCATTTTAATGCAGAAAACTAAGTAAATACCTTTCTTGCCATTCTAGAACTTAAGTTTAATAATACCTAGCTTACACTAAGCCAACACAAAACCAAACACTACAACAAAAACTATACACACACACACACACACACACACACGAATTTTACTTTCTTAAGATTAAATGTAAAACACAAACTGCCCGTATTATATAACACTTTTAGAGTGATCATCATGAGCGACTGTATTACTAGGTAAGGTATGGAAATCACCCTTCAAATGTACTCTTGCATTTCTTGAGCCCTTACTAGACTTCCCCCTCCACACACACGTGTGCACACATGTACACACACACACACACACACACACGCACACTAAGTCTGTTCCACTTAATATAATCAACTCTGTTCATTCAGTATGTATTTGTTAAGCACCTACTAGTTCCAGGCATTTTCTAGGCATATAATTCCTACAACACCCTTGAGAAGGGGATACACGTAAATGGTGATCGAGTATTTGAGAATATCCCAGTGGATTGTCAACAGACTTTATGAGATTCCCTCTAGTTCTAAGGTTCTAAAGTCCATAATGTTCCCAACATTTCTGAAGTAAACGCCTCGCAAAATCAAAAAGCAGACATGATGGTAAAGTTAACTTTCTTGGGTTGTGCAGGAGGTTGAGGGAATGGAGGAAGGATGGTCTCAATGAAAGGAAAATAATCCAGATGGTTCTATTTTTAACCAGTCAGTTTTTTTTTTAATCGCATTTCTAAAATTCCCTTTGGGTAAGGAGAAAACCAACCATGTAATTTGACTGTTTCCTTATTATTGGGTTAGAATTGAAACCTGGTGATTCCATTCAGATGTTTGTAAATACTTTATTGCACCAAAGTCTGGTATGTGTATCCAGCCTCTCCCCTTCCCTCCCCTTTGAAGTACCTCAAAAACGAGCCTTAATTATCCATTTTCTTCCCACCCCACCTTCATAGTGCCTCTTAGTGAGTAGGGACGAATTGTAGAAATGTGAGGAGATGTAAGTAAGATGAATTGCAACTGGGTTTAGCTGCTCTCTTAACTTTCTGAAGCTTCCTTTATTTACCATTTGTTTGTTTACAATATTTATTGTTTACAATTAAGAAGTTCGTGTTCAGTAACTTTGGTGAAGAAGGAGAGGGAAGTTAGTCTCAAGAAGAAGGAAAGGAATAAATTCATTAGAGACGGAGTTCCCGTCGTGGCTCAGCGGTTAACGAATCCGACTAGGAACCATGAGGTTGCGGGTTCGATCCCTAGCCTCTCTCAGTGGGTTAAGGATCTGGTGTTGCCGTGAGCTGTGGTGTAGGTTACAGACGCGGTTTGGATCCCGCGTGGCTGTGGCTGTGGTGTAGGCCAGTGGCTACGGCTCCTGTTAGACCCCCTAGCCTGGGAACCTCCATATGCTGCGGGTGCGGCCCTAGATAAGGCAAAAAAAAAAAAAAATCATTAGAGATAAATGTCTAAGCGTTGGCAAGGTTATGTATATCCTGAAGATTTTTACCAGGCGTGCATTGGTGGAGCTTCTCTTTCCATGCCCATTTGATCATAATACAGAGTCTGCCCACTTTGGTTTTCAGAATCCTTGATGTCTGCGTGATAGTACCTTTAGCTTTAGCTGCTCCTTCCCTGTGATTCTTGGGACACACTTCTAAAGGACGACTCACTGAATGCAAAGTGAGACTATTAAAATAGGCCAGGACAAGAGCTTTTTATAAACATCCATTCTAAGGTATCCAAGAAAATCACTTGGGCATGTGTTTTCCTCTTTTCAATAGTGCAGCTTTTCTCATTTGTAACTCTGCCGTAGTACATAATCATTTGCTAGGTTCTGTGACTTGTCTGTTTTTTTAAAAGTTAAAGGAAAAATGAGAGAGGACTTAGACTTCCCTATAAAATAATAGATTTCTGTTTGTTCCCTATAGATATATTATTGCCTAGAGTTGGAACAAATAGGCTTTGAAAATTCTAATGGGAGGACAAAGCCCAGATGCAGGAATAGCCATTCTAAATGGCGTTAAGATATATACCCTTTATGTTTCTGCAGAAAGTTAGTTTCACTACCAGGCACATTTAATCTACCCTGATGATATTTGTACTCTTTGCCAGCTGTGAATAAAGGGATTTCTTGTTGTTATAGGAAGGAAGTAAATATTGTGGTCATCTTTCATCTTAAAAAATTAAAAACATAAACAACTTATTTAGGTTATTATGATGAAATGAGGCCCCCGATTCAAAGCATAAAAATCAAACTCCTTCCTCCAGCCTACATTATCTGTTTATTCATTTTAAGTTAGATTTACTATGATAAAATTTTTAGATAGTAAAATTTACCCTTTTATATACACTTTGATGAAGTTTGACGAATGAAGTTATACAACCACCACCACCACCACCACCACCACAGGTCTGTCACCCCCCAGCTTATCTTATTGCTCCCGTACAGTCACAGCCTTCCAGCACCTCAGACTCTTGGCAACTGAGCTGTTTTCTGTCTCTGTAGTTTTTGCCTTTTCTCTAAAGTTGTGTGGTATTTTGAGTTTGGATTCTTTTTCTTAGCGTAATGCATTTAAGATTCACCCATATTACTGCATAATATGAGTTATTCCTTTTTCTGGTTGAGTAGTATTCCATTATATGGGTGTACCAGTTTTATTTATCTGTTAACCAACTGAAGGACAGTTTTGGCAATTTTGAGTAAAACTGCCCTGAACATTTGCACGGGTTTTTGTGTGAACATAAGTATTCATTTCTCTTGGGTAAATATTTAGTAACAGGATGCTGAAAATGGTAACAAAATGTTAACTCTATGTAAGAAACTGCCAGTTGTTTTCTTAAGTGTCTCTACCATTTTGCGTTCCCACCAGCAATATGTTGTGAAAGTTGTTTGCTCCACCAACATTTGGTATTCTCACTGGAGTTCTGTTTTCGTTTTGTTTTGTTTTTAGCCATTCTAATAGGTGTTTGGTATTACCTTTGTGTGGTTTTAATTTGCTTGTCATCAGGTGAGTATTAGGTCTTAGCTAGTCGTTTTATGCTGTCTTAGTACTTGTGAAAAGAGTACTTAAAGTCATGAATTAGAGCAGTGGTTCTCAGCAGAGGCAGACTGCTCCCCCCCAGAAATTTGGCGATGTCTGGAGACACTTTTAGGTTGTCACAACTAGAGAAGGTATGCTACTGGTCCGTAGTAAAGAGGCCAGGGCTGCTTCTAAACATCTTACAATATACAAGACAACCCACTCCTTCCCACTCCCCACTGCCAAACAAAGAATTATCTAACCCAAAATGTCAGTAGTGTCAAGGCTGAGAAACCGAGGATTAGGGCAGGGCAACCAGCACATTAGATATTAAAGGCATACCCGAAATTTCTTTGCATCAAGGATGAGACATTAATTCCGCTGGGTGATCATTGAAAGTTGAGAGTATTTCATTCCATCAAATGTTGAGTTCACAGCCAGGCAACTCAAAAATTCCAGCTATATTTTGTCAGTGTTTAATAATGTAATCCAGTGATGATATTTCTTTGACTGTATTTGAAAGGATTTGTAAAGAATTTGTGTGACACAACCCTAGGTATGATTGATACATATAAAATAATTATTAAATACTTAAATTAACATGGGAAATTTAGTAACCTCTGACAAGGTCACGTTGATTTCATTGTGTAGGAAGAAATGTCTTTTTCCCAGTGCGCCTACTTTGAATTTCCAGTAAGATCTGGGGCTTTTTGTTTTGTTTTGCTTTGCTTTGCTTTTACTTGAAGTGCTTTCTCAGCCTTGGTTTTTGTAAGCCCTAGGAATATTCTCATTTAGCTTGCCAAAAACAGAGAGAGAGAGAGAAAAGAAAAATCCATGTTTCCAGACCAGTTGGTGTGTGTGTCATGTTTTTCAAGTCTGAGAAAATCATTGAGCCTCCTATTGCTACAGTGTACTCTAAAAGCAGGATTACGGAGCCCACTTCTTGAAAATCATTATCCACCTTTAAAATTCCCTCTGAGCAATGGTACGCTTTGCCAGCTCTCTTGATTGCCTTGGACAGAATTATGTTTACCCTAACTATGTAGTTATCTAAATCCTTAGTTATTACTTTATATTTGCATTTCTCTAAAGTCAGAAATGAGTGTGTGTTTCTTTGTTCTATTGAAAAATAATGAATTTTCTTATTCCAACCCGGAGATTCAACAACAAAATTGGGATGCAGTTTTAAATGAGCCCAGTAGTCTTCAAGGGACTGATTTGGATGCATTTGGAGTTAAAAATAACAGCATATGTTTCCAAGAATATACAGAGTTCAATGATCCTTTAAATGTCTCTCATTATTGCCGTCTTCTCAAAAGTCATTATGTGACTAAGCTGGATGGGAGGTGGTGAATGTGATCCTTTACGTTTACCTTACGGCCCGTTAGAGGGCAGCAGTGTACAGATGCGGCAGCCAGGAAACCAAATAGTGCTAGATCTTGGGGCATGAGCCTTTTTTGAATTTTCGAAACACAGTTGAATATATTATTATTTAGTAACTTTAACCCATAATCAGAATTTTTATGTAGACTGTGCAATTAAAGGACAGCCTCAACTTTGAACTTGGTTTTAAAATGATTTTTTAGAATGTTTGTTCTTCTGAGTTGTGTATGGATTCGGTTAAAGTATTTCAAATGGCTTATGAGAATAACACTATTAGTGGCAAATAGCTATGTCTTGTCTTTTCATAAGTGATTTTTATTTAAAGCCTTATCAAATGCTACTGTTGTTACTGTTAAAATATTCCTAGGAGTTCCTGCTGTGGCGCTGTGGGTTAACGATCCGGCTTGTCTCTGTGGAGGCACCGGTTCAATCCCTGGTCCAGTGCAACGGGTTAAGAATCCACCGTTGCTGCAGCTGGGGCGTAGATCACAGCTCTGGAATGAATTTGATCTTGGGCCTGGGAATTTCCATGTGCCGCGGGTGTGGCCAAGAAGGAAAAGAAAACAAACAAAATAAATAAGTAAATAAAAGTAGCTTGTAATATGATGGGAAACCTTGGGAGAAAGAGGTGGTTTTATTTTTAGAGCCGTAGTGTCATGCCATAGAATATGCAGTGACTGAACATTTTTCAAAGGAATCTGCTCTAGACTTCTGGAGAAGAGCTTTCCCATTTATTCTGGGAAAGTGTGTGTGTGTGTGTGTGTGTGTGTGTGTGTATCATAGAGCTTTCCTATAACAACTTTTTCCACCCTCACAAGAAGATTATGAAGTAGGCACTGTATTATTATCTTCATTACCAGTGAGGAAACTAAAACACAAATGATAAGTGAATTGTTGACACGGCACCAGGTTGCAATACTAGTAAGTGGCTCAGCTAGATTTCACCCAGGGGGCCTTACAGCAGAGACCATGAGCTACAAAGTATTTTAGTTGTATCACCTTCTGTCCTTGAAGTGTCTAACTCTCTTCCTTCTGAATTGTAGTGCCTGCTTTCTCTGTCCCATTTTCACACATAGTCCTGTTTATCGGCTTCTCTATTCTGTTAGCCCTTTTAACCCTTCACTGATAGCAATTACCATACTGTGTTAATTATTAAAGGTTTATATAAATTTTGATGTCTGGAATGTTTGACTTCCCCCACTTACTCTTTATCAGAATTCCCTTGACTGTTGTTGGATCTTTGTTCTTCCCTGTAAAGTTTAGGCTGAACTTGTTACATTACAGGATTTTAACTAGAAGCAATCAATATGTATGTCTTGATTTTTCTAAGCCCACCTTAAGTCATTTTTGAAATAAGATAGAAAAGTATCTAGTAAGAGAGAGATAAAATATAGCTAGAAAAGATACCAGCATACTAAGAAAGTGTTTAATTTTATTTTACCATGTTTTAAAATTTGTTATAATATTATTTACAGCATGGGAAATATATTTAAAGTTTTAATTTTATTATTAAGAAATAGGTGTATAGGAGTTCCCGTCGTGGCTCAGTGGTTAACGAATCCGGATAGGAACCATGAGGTTGCAGGTTCAATCCCTGGCCTTGCTCAATGGGTTAAGGATCCGGCGTTGCCGTGAGCTGTGGTATAGGTCGCAGACGCGGCTCGGATCCCGCGTGGCTGTGGCTGTGGCTGTGGCGAAGGCCGGCGGCTACAGCTCCTGTTAGACCACTAGCCTGGGAACCTCCATATGCCACTGGTGCAGCCCTAAAAAGACGTAAGACAAAAAAAGAAAGAAAGAAAGGAAGAAATTTGATATTCATAACTTCTGAGATGACATGATATCTTAGATATTGTGCCAAAAGAACAGAGAAGAACAAACATACTGCTTTTGGAAAAGGGCAGTTTGAGAAACTCCAAGCTACTGATGTTGACATTAATCCTGGCATAATTTTAGAATGGTTTTTTCAACACGTAATGTAGAAAGTGGTGATCTTGAAGACTTGGCATAGGAATTTACTTATTTTTCCCCGTCTTTGCTAAAGATAAAAGAAGAGATACAAAGTGTGTATGAGGGCTGCTTTGGCAAGAACAAATTTCCAATCTGTGTGAAGTACTGCGTGGTAACCGATTGCACCACCGGAGCTCCCAAGTTTTCCATTTGATCTCACCTTCTCAGGAATCTTTTAAGTACAGGCCTAAGAAGCATAAGTACAGGCATACTTCAGAGATATTGTGGGTTTGGCTCCAGACCACCACAATAAAGCCAGTATCGCAATAAAGTGAATCACACAAATTTTTTGGTTTCCTAGTGCATACAAAAAATACATTTACCCTTTGCCGTAGTCTGTTAAGTGCGCAGTAGTATTTATGTCTTAAAAAAAAAACAATGTACATACCTTAATTTTAAAATAGTTTTTTGCTTAAAAATGCTAACCATCATCTGAGCCTTCAGCAAGTTATAATCTTTCTGCAAGAGTAATATCAAAGACCCCTGACCACAGGTCATGATAAATATAGCAAATAATTTAAAAGTTTGAAATATTTTGAGAGTTACCAAAATGTGACAGAGACCAAAAGTGAGCAAATGTTGGAAATTGGCACCGGTGGACTTATTTGACACAGGGTTGCCATAAAACTTCAGTTCATAAAAAAAAAAATAAAACAAAAACAACACAGGATCTACGAAGTGCAATAAAGTGAAGCACGGTACAACAACGTATGCCTGTATAGACCCGCCGCAGAGTTACTTATCCAGCATCACATAATGAATAGAGCAAAAACTAGAACCCAGGTTTTTTGAGACTTATATGTGTTATGTTCCCATTGTATTGCTGAGATATGTTCCCTGTGTCCTCTGCTGTGGTCCAGCCTATCCTTTATCTGGGTCTGGGCCAAATAACCAAAATCATGAATAACACAGTTTCAAGGCAGGAAAGAAATTTTCTGATTGCTAGAGTGATAAGTGCTAGAGTTGGTCTAAGAATGATCGTAAAGCAGACTTCCTTATAGAACTTTATAAAAAGAATGGATTCCATTCTGCCTATAGTACTTGAAATAGAATCCTACCTAAGTAGGTGGCTTGATGGAAGTCGTGCCAGCACTAAGGATCTATGCAGATATTAGCTGACACGTTTAATTTAATTATTGCAGTTCTAACATATGTTCAACATTGTGTCCTACTCATTAGGATACAGTAGGAAGTAGTTGAGGGTGCCTGATACATGCCAGGCAATTTCTAGGTGTGATATGCATACAGCAGAAGACAACAGGTTTTTTTTATTACTCAATGAATTTTATTACATTTATACGTGTACAACAATCATCAAAACCCAATTTTATAGCATTTCCATCCCAAACCCTCAGTGCATCCCCCCACCCCCAACCTGGAAACCGTAAGTTTTTCAAAGTCTGTGAGTCAGTATCTGTTCTGCAAAGAAGTTTATTGTGTCCCTTTTTTAGATTCCACATGTAAGTGATGGCATTTGATGTTGGTGTCTCATTGTCTGACTGACTTCACTTAGCATGATAATTTCTAGCTCCATTCATGTTGCTGCAAATGCTGTTATTTTTTCCCTTTAATGGCCGAGTAAAATTCCGTTGTGTCTATGTACCACATCTTCTTTATCTACTATCTACTATCTGCTGTCAGCGCACATTTAGGTTGTTTCCATGTTTTTGGCTGTTGTATAGAGTGCTGCAATGAACATGGAGTACGTGTGTCTTTTTGAGTCAACAGATATTTTTTTAATTGGCCAAAATGCCTGTCCTCTGGGGTTTCATTTTAGTGAGACAATAAACAAGTTAAATAGAATTTATAGTATGTGAGAGGGTGATAAGTGCTAAAATGAAAAATATAATAAGAGGGATAGGGACTGTGTTGGGGGTATAATTTTAGACAGATCAGCCAAGAAAGGTGGCATTTGAGCAAAGACATACAGGAAGAGAGGATACTGTCCATGTTGGTGGGAGACAGTCATTCCAGGCAGACGGAACAGTTATGTGTGAAGACCTTGAGGCAGGAAATAGAAGACCTGTGTAGCAGGAATAGAATGAAGGAAGGAAACAGTGGTAGGACACAGTCAGAGAGAGAAGCCAGATCTTATAAATTGTAAGGACTTTGGGTTTTACTGTGAGATGAGCTATTTGAATGATCAGAGTAGTTAGGTGAAGATTTGGCATACTTTTAACTAGACTACTCTGTCTGCAGTGTTAAAAACAGTGAGAGGGAACAGGGGTGGAAGCAGGGAGACTGGTTAGAAGACTGTTGTTCTATAGTGATGTAAGAGTTGTTAGCTTGGGAGTTCCCGTCGTGGCTCAGTGGTTAACGAAACCAACTAGGAACCATGAGGTTGTGGGTTCGATCCCTGGCCTTGCTCAGTGGGTTAAGGATCCGGCATTGCCGTGAGCAGTGGTGTAGGTTGCAGACGTGGCTCAGATCCTGCGTGGCTGTGGCTGTGGCGAAGGCCGGCAGCTACAGCTCCTGTTAGACCCCTAACCCGGGAACCTCCATGTGCTGCGAGTATGGCCCTAGATAAGGCAAAAAGACAAAAAAAAAGTTTTTGGCTTGAATCACAGTGTGTCGGAAAGTGGTTAGATTATAAATGTATTTTAAAGGCGAAGACTTAAAAAAGGTCTGCGGAGGAATGAATACTTGGGTGTTAGAGAAAGGCATTACAAATTACTCTAAGCTTTTCACCTGAATGATTGAAAAAAGAAATATGCCATTTACTGAAGTGGGGAGGGCTGTAGAAATCAGATGTGGAAGAATTGACTATCAAGTGCTTTATTTTGGACATGTATTTAAGACGTTATTTTATTTAAAAAAAATTTTTTTTGTTTGTTTTAGGGCCGCACCCGTGGCGTATGGAGGTTCCCAGGCTAGGGGTCGAATCAGAGTTGCAGCTGCCGGCCTACACCACAGCCATAGCAACGTGGGATCTGACCTGTGTCTGCAGCGTACACCACAACTCATGGCAAAGCCGGATGCTTAACCCACTGAGTGAGGCCAGGGATTGAACCCTCCTCCTCATGGATACTAGTCAGATTCGTTTCTGCTGAGTCACAGTGGGAACTCCTAAGATGTTATTTTAAATCCGGATGGAAGCTCTCTGTGCAGGTGGTTGACTATAGGGGTGTGGAGTTCAGGGCGAAATTCAGTTGGAAATAAAAATTTGTAAATCATTGGGGTTTTCATAGTTTAAATATAAGGGACTGGAAGTTATCACTAAAGAAGTAAGTGTAAGTAGTATGAGGTCCATGGTCTTGAGCCCTAGGGTATTCACACAGTTAAGAAATTAGGGAGATGAAATACAGCCAAAGATGTAGTAAGGAAACCCAGAAACCAAATGAAGAAAGTGTTCACTGAAGAGGAAAAAAGCGGTCAGCTGTATTAGGTGGTACTGATAACTGTAGCAGTGCTTCTTAAAATCGAGTAAGAAGTAGGATTCTGATGCTCTGTGTTTTATGGAATATATCTGAATGTATGTACAATCACTCATCTGATTTCACTTTCTGTCCCTCCGGCTAGTAATCTGCCATTCTTCTAACTTATGAATAATTTTACCTATATTTGATATTGTAGGAAAATCCAAACCCCCATATGGCATTCCAGAAAGTTCCACGCCCAACAGAAGGATCCCACTTGCGAGTTCATATTCTTCCTTTCCCCAAGATTAATGAAACTCGGGTCCAGGAATTAATACAGGAAAATCTTGCTAAGAACCAGAATGCACCTCCTGCTTCAAGAGTGGAAAAGAAATGTGTTGTGCCTGCAGGTCCACCTGTTGGTACGTATTTGTCTGTTTGTTTTAAAAGTAAACCCTTTATCAGTACACAAGACACAAAAAGCGAAAGGGTACAACTTGGTGAATTTTCACAAAGTGAACAAATTTGTTTAACCAGAATCAGCATTACCCAGAAACACTGTTCCATTCACTGCCTCTCTCAGGAGTAACCTTTAGCTTAACTGTTCCCACTGTAATGTCTTCTCTTTCTTAAAAACAGCTATTGTTGTTATAATTCACATAGCATAAAATTCATCCATTTAAAGCGTACAGTTCAGTGGTTTTTAGTATATTCACAGTGTACAACCGTTTTCACCATCTAATTTCAGAAATTTTCATTCCTCCAAATAGAAACACATATACCCATTAGCAGTCACTCCCCATTCCCCTCTCCCCCCCAAAAAAAACTCACCCCTTTTTCAACTTTAAGCAGTGATCTGTTTCCTGTCTTTATAGATTTGCGCATATGGGGCATTTTATGTACAAGGAATTGCATAGCACATGATCTTTTGTGATTGGCTTCTTTCATTTAGCATAATTTTTTCCAAGTTCAGCCATATAGAGTGTAGAGTACTTCACTGCCATTTGTGACTGATTAATATTCCCTTGTATGGATATATATCACATTTGTTATCCTATATTAGCTGATGGACATTTGGGTTTTTTCTGCTTTTTGGCTACTATGATAGTGCTGCCATGTGCATCCACGTGTAAGTTTTTGTATGGACCTATTTTTCAGTTCCCTCGGGTATATACAGCTAGGTGTGGAATTGTCAGGTCTTATGATAAGTCTGTATTTAATGTTTTGAGGAACTGCCAGACTCTTTTCCGAAACAACCATACCATTTTACATCCCTCATTCATTCTGGTTTCTAATGAGAATGAATATTATTCTGGTGACTAATGAGATAGAATATCTTTTCATGTGCTTAATGGCCATTTTTATAGCTTCTCTGAGATAATGTCTATCTATTCAAATCATTTGCCCCTATTTAAATTGAGCTATATGGTTCTCTATATACTCTGTATACAAGTCCCTTATTAGATATTTGATTTGTAAGTATTTTTTGAGTTCTTTGTGTTGTCTTTCTTTACTGATTATCTCTTCTTTTTCTTCAGCTATTTCTTCTCCCATGATAAGCAGTAGAATTGCCTATTTATCATTTTAGTTCTGTCCATTTTTTATTTTGCAGTTGATTTATTGGATGCAAATATATTTACAGCTATTATGTCATCCTGGTGACTGACCCCTTTATCATTATGGAATGTCCTTCTTTGTCTCTAATAATGCTTCTTGCCGTGAAGTGTACTTTGAGTTTTATATGGCTATACCACCTTTCCTTTGGTTAGTGCTTGTATGGTTTATCTTTTTTTATTCTTATATTTTCAAACTCTGGGTCTTTATATTTAAAGGTTTTTGCCTGTTGTAAGCAGCATGTAGGGTTTTTTTTTTAAGCCCGTTTGACTGTTTTAGTATATTACTTGTATTTAGCTCATATATATAGCTATTGATACAGAATTGAGTTTAATGTAATTTCCTGGATTCTTTTTTTTCTATTTGATCCTCTTGTTTCACATTTTCCCTTGCTGTCTTGTCTTCTTTTGGCTTAATAAACTTTTTTTTGTCCCATAATTCATCCCTCTTAAATTGTTAATGTTTGTTATTCTTATAGAGGTTTGCCTAAGGACAATAACCTATATCCACTTTTTTTTTTTTTTGCCTTTTGTCATTTTAGGGCCACACCCGTGGCACGTGGAGTTTCCCAGGCTAGGGGTCTATTCGGAGCTGTAGCCACTGGCCTACCCCGCAGCCACAGCAACGCAGGATCCGAGCCGTGTCTGCGACCTACACCACAGCTCACGGCAACGCCGGATCATTAACCCACTGAGCAAGGCCAGGGATCGAACCCGCAACCTCATGATTCCTACTCGGATTCGTTAACCACTGCACCATGACGGGAACTCCATACATCCACTTTTGTCAATTCAGTTTTCATCAGAAAGTTTTTCATCAGAAATTTTGCTGGTCGTCCTGACTATCCACCAGAATCACACCTAGATTTTCAGCCTCTTCTATATTGGCAAATCTCTTGGAGAAAACATGGATGTGCTTGTTAATTTACCTCTCCCGTCTTTTCCTTTCTCTGGAATTTTAGGTCCTCTTACCCTTGTGCTTCTGTAACACTCTGATATATTTAAATAGATGGCTTTTCCATTTTATCTGACTTTTGTAATTGTTCCTGGTGGGAGTTTTAGTTTGCTACAAACCGGTCCATCATACCTAGAAGTGAGTGTAATTTTATTATTAATGGATAATATATTAAATATTTAGCAGTGTTAATAATTTATGTACTAACATTTATGTTATACAATTATGTTAATATTATTTATCATTTATTATTAACTTAGTGATGTTAATTTGTAATTACTTTCCTAAGAAGTAGCAGCTTTTATTGAAGTGTTGATTGTACTTTCACATAGAGAATGGAGAAGTAGACATGTTAAGGTAGTTATTTTTTGAAGGATTCAGTCATATGACTTTAATACAATGTAGCTGAATGCTTTCTTTAAATACTCACATAAACAGATTACAAGTTTATTTAAAATTTAATTTACTTGAATTGTAGCCATGTCAATATTATTTTTGTATAATCTCTTTACTTTCTTCATTTTCAGTCAACATCACATTATCTTTTTATACCTTCTTTTCATTTTTTGAAGTTTTATTGAAGTATAGTTGATTAACAATGTGTTAATTTCTGCTGTACAGCAAGGTGAATTCAGTTATACATGTACATACATCCATTCTCTTTCGGATTCTTTCCCCACATGGATTATCACAGGATATTGAGTAGAGTTCTCTGTGCTATACAGCAGGTCCCCATCATCCCATATACCTCAGTGTGCATATGCTAATCCCAAACTCCCAGTCCATCCTTCTCCCCACCACCTTTTCCCTTTGGTAACCATAAATTTGTTTTCCAAGGCTGTGAGGTTGTTTCTGTTCTGCAAATAAGTTCATTTGTATCCTTTTTAAAAGATTCCACATATAAGTGATGTCACATGTTTGTCTTTGACTGTCTGGCTGACTTCGCTTGGTATGATAATCTCTGTGTCCACCCATGTTGCTGTAAATGTCATTATTTCATTCTCTTTTATGGCTGAGTAATATTCCATTGTATATATGTACCACATTTTCTTTATCCGTTCCTCTGTCAGTGGACATTTAGGTTGCTACCGTGTCTTAGTTATTGTAAATAGTACTGCAGTGAACAGTGAAGTTGCATGTATCTTTTCAAAGTATGGTTTTCTCCAAATAGATGCCTGGGAACGGGATTGCTGTATCATATAGTAGTTCTATATTTGTTTGTTTGTTTTTCAGCTTACCTTTTTTTTTTTTTGGCTGCCCCACAGCGTATGGAGTTCCTGGACCAGGGATCAGATCTGAACTGCAGCTGCAACCTATGCCGTAGCTGCAGCAATAGCAGATCCTTAACCCACTGCACCAGGCTGGGAATCGAACCTGTATCTCAGTGCTCCCAAGAGGCCACTGATCCTGTTGTGCCACAGCAGGAATTTCTATATTTATGTTTTTGAGGAATCTCCATACTGTCCTTCATAGTGGTTGCCGCAGTTTACATTCTCACCAACAGTGTAACATCACATTCTCTTTTCTGATGCATGTGGAAAGTCACATTGTAATGAGAGAGGTACACATGACTCACTAATTGTCCCTGCATGCACTTCCTGTAAAACCAAAATGAATGAATGGACAATGAACAAATGAGTGAAAGAAGAATTCAGGGATCTCTGTTCAGCTGAGTTGATCAGAATCAGGATTTCCCTTGTATTAAAATTAAAAGGTGCCAGAGTTCCCTGGTGACTCAGCAGGTTAAGGATCCAGCGTTGTCATTGCTATGGAGCAGGTTCAAGCCCTGTCCCGGGAACTTCAACATGCCACAGGCACAGCCAAAAAATAAAAAAGTAAAAGGTGTGAATGTTTTATTTTACATGATACCTATTAATAAGAGTATGGAATTGCTCTTAGGAATGTCACCTTAGGAGGCATTCACATTTTGAGGGGTTAATTAATTTCCAGCTATTTGTCAGAGGGACCAGAGTAATGATGAACAGTTAGAAATAACATTTGAAAGTCAAAGCCTTAGAAGGAAGCCCTGGGGAGTTCCCGTGGTGGCTCAGTGGTTAACGAATCCAACTAGGAACCATGAGGTTGCGGGTTCGATCCCTGGCCTCGCTCAGTGGGTTAAGGATCCGGCATTGCCGTGAGCTGTGGTGTAGGTTGCAGACGCGGCTCGGATCCCACGTTGCTGTAGCTGTCGCGAAGGCCGGCGGCTACAGCTCCGATTAGACCCCTAGCCTGGGAACCTCCATAGGCCATGGGTGCGGCCCTAGATAAGGCAAAAAGACAAAAAAAAGGAAAGAAAGAAGTCCTGGGAAGTCAAGTTCCCATAAACCAGAGTTGTCGTCAAGTGATAGGAAGCTAGTATTAGAATGCCACAGCTGGGAATTGGGCCAGTTCCTGAATAGTAGTACCTCTAAGTGAAGAACATTCTTCTGTGAATTAATTAAGTCATAGCCTCCAAAGGAAAATAATAGTTCCTAGATGGTAAACAGATTCATAATAAGAAAATGTGGGTTTTGTAATGGCTCATCTTAAAGAAAATTTAAAATACTGCATAAGAGATCTTAGATTTAAAAGTTTACGAACAGGTTAAAGAATGTGGTCTAATTTGGAGTCTCTAAGAAGTTTTCTACTCTCAGTATACATCAATTTCAATTTCAGTTTATGCCACTGACCTACATGTGTGGGAAGCCCCAGAGCCCAAAATTAAGAATGAGAATTTCAGAGTTGCCCTCGTGGCTCAGTGGTTAACGAACCTGACTAGTATCCATGAGGACATGGGTTCCATCCCTGGCCTCGCTCAGTGGGTAAGGATCCTGAGTTGCCTTTAGCTGCAGTATAGGTTGCAGACGTGGCTAGGATCCAGCGTTGCTGTGGCTGTGGTGTAGGCCAGCATCTGTAGCTCCAGTTCAACCCCTAGCCTGGGAACCTCCATATGCCACCGGTCTGACCCGAAAAAGACAAAAAAAAAAAAAAAAAAAATTTCAGTCATGTGAAATAATCTAACCATCATATGGTCATTAATGTTAATGCTACATGATTTAAAATGCTTTCAGGAAAACTTATAAAAACCAAGTTAAGGAGTTCCCATCATGGCTCAGTGGTTAACAAATCTGACTAAGAACCGTGAGGTTGCGGGTTCGATCCCTGGCCTTGCTCAGTGGGTTAAGGATCCAGCGTTGCCGTGAGCTGCGGTGTAGGTTGCAGACGCGGCTCGGATCCCGCGTTGCTGTGGTTATGGCGAAGGCCGGCGGCTACAGCTCCTGTTAGACCCCTAGCCTGGGAACCTCCATATGCTGCGGGTGCGGCCCTAGAAAAGACAAAAAACAAAAAACAAAGTTAAAATTGTTTTCCTGATTCTGACACGGCACTACTGTTAAGTAAGCTATCACCTTGGGAGAAGCTGGGTGGTGAGTGTATGGATCTTCTCTGTACTAACTTGCAGCTTTTTGTGAGCTTGTATTTCTAAAATTCTAAATATTTAGACGTTATTTGAGGGATATAAAGTTTTATATTGATGAAATGAAAGGAATGCTAAGAGTAAGAAACAATATTCTTTCTCATTAGGTATGGGGTTATTCCTTTGGATTCCAAGAACAGCCAGAAAATATAAGGCTTTAGAATTATTCATACTGCCTCCCTTATAGAAATGATGTGGTGTAGCTCTTTGTGAAATAATACTTTTTACTTAACAAATACTGCTTTTGTCTATATCCATCTAATATTCTTTTAATAAGTTAAATTTAGGAATTCCGTTGCCTAGCGGATTAAGGATCTGATGTTGTCACTGCAGGGGCTTGGACCGCTGCTGTGGCACAGATTCAGTCCCTGGCCCAAAAACTTGTACATGCCACTGGCATGACCGAATAAAACAAAAAAAGTTAAATTTATTTTAAGTAATTTTAGCTTGTGTAATAGATTTGAATTACCCAACCTTGTATAGGTGACAGGTACTAAATTCTCAAGAATGAAAAGTGAGTCTCCCAAATTCGTATAGGAGTTCATTGGCCATGATCATTTCTCTCTTTGTGCAGTGCTTCTTCAGGTCACCTGTACGCAGATTTTTATTCCTTTGTTTTTTTTACATTTTTAAAATTGTTTATTATGGTCGATTTACAGTGTTCTGTCAGTTTCTGCTGTACTGCAAAGTGACCCAGTTGTACATATATATATATATACATTCTTTTTTTCACATTATCCTCCATCATGTTCCATCACAAGTGATCAGAGTTTTGGAACCTAACTTTTTGTGATATGCGATTTTGATTTGGTAATACGTTAGTGATAGTAGTCCTCTTATAGATGAGCATTAGTTACTTAAGTTTGTCATGATTCTGTACTTGAGACATTTCTTATCTTTTTATTTACAATTAAAGGTAAGAAAAAGTTTATCTTTGCTTAATAATATTTTACTGAGCAATATGAATTAATTCACATAAGAGTTAAGTGCAGAATTAGAATCTGTCCTGTGAAATGATCCTCAATGAGCCATTGACTAACCTGCCACTTCACAGCCGAAAAATGTAATCAAAGTAATGACATGAAATACCTTCAGTGCATGTAACTAGGAAAAAAAAAAACTGTCAAGTGTTGGTCATGTAAGCAGTTGTAGTCATATAAACTGTAAGCAGTAATATTCCCCTGGCTTTTGTAATTGCCAAAGGAGTGTAATTTATTTGTATTTTCCTTATCTTCCTTTATCAGTTTCAATAATGGATAAGGTGACAACAGTTTTCAACAGTGCACAGAGATTAGAAGTCGTTAGAAACTGCATCTCGTTCATATTTGAAAATAAAACATTGGAGACTGAAAAGGTAACAAAATGCCGTCTTTCCCAAGTAAGCATTCGTCATGTTGCTTTCAGATTTCTGTGTTTAGCCTGCCAACAGACTTCTCCTTTAATTCCATCTCTTTTCCTTATAAAGTATCCTTTCATTGTTTTCATCATTTTAAATGAATAGTGTTGAAGATATAAAATCTTAGCCAGTCCTAATTTTGTGACCACCAGAGAGGTAGTAAGAGTCCTTTTTTTCCCTGAAACTTTTCAACATTGTTCATTAAATCTTACTTTGGCATATTACTAAGCAACTTAACATTTAAAATATAATTTGATTTATCACAAAGAATCTAGTTAGAACAAGCAGTGAATTATAAAAATTGTGGTATTTGAGTGTGCCTTGTTAAAGCACATTTTCTTATCTTTAGTAAAACATACTAAACGTAACCTTTTCTGAGTGACTCATCATAGTTCTGAACAAATATTACAGGGCGAGTAAAGTATATCAAATAAAGCTTTTATCTTTGCTCTAAATGACCTCATGTCCTTTATGTTTTGAGGGTTTTGGTATCCATTTTTTCTTAAGGTTGAAAGTGTTACAGATTTCCTTTTGCTTCTCTTGCTTTCAGCTTTCACACCCTGTTTCTTATACCTGTTGTAATAATATTAGGTCCTCCTACTTTCAGCCTTCTTTCCTTTCTTCTCATTTGCTCCTTTGTTCTCATGTTAGGTTTTCAGAGTTAACTAAGCCTGTTATTATTTTATGTGAAGTAAATTAATTAGACTCTAGAAGTGAATTTTTTTGTACAAGGAGGCATTCTTACAGATGATAAAGTGAAAGAGTTTTAATACATGAACCTAGAGATTTCTCTTTGTTGCTCAGTCCCCCCGCCGCCCCTTACTATCTTTTGAAATGAGCAGAGATTGGAGAATTTTCTAGTCATAAATTAAAACTGAGTAGCAATTAAGTTGCTGATCGGCTTAAAAATATGAAGTTACTTATGATTCTTATCATTTAAAAATTTCCTTCTGTTCTTGCCACAGAGATGTGGCCAGTTATTGAAAGAACATGTCCAAGTATCTGTGGTTTTGACTCATAATCCGAAGCCACAGTTATTTTGGTGACCGCAGTTTTGATGAGCTTTTTTTACATGAAGTTTAATGTTTTTTAAATGTATCACATAAGCCTAGTCCTACTAATTTTCATGCTGCCTTGAAAAGTCACTATAAACCGTCTTTTTAGAATTGTCCTTAATTGCTAGTCAACTCTTTCCTAGCAGTTTAAGTCTACTCATAAATCTATTAAGTGGTTTATAGGATACACGTGAGTTTTCGTTGCACTTGAAAGTTGCTTTTTTCCTAGTGGTCCCTCTTGTTCATGTCTGCCTCTCTTGTCCTCAGACCCTCCCTGCCGCACTGAGAGCCCTTAAAGGAAAGGCAGCAAGACAGTGTCTCACGGAAGAGCTGGGTTTACATGTCCAGCAAAATCGGGCAATATTGGACCATCAGCAGTTTGACTACATAGTAAGGATGATGAACTGTACTCTGCAGGTAACTTTCAGTTCTTTCAGATTATCTTTCTTCCCTGAGAATATTTTTTTATTTTTTCTGGAGGATTCAGTAATTACTGATACATCGGGTTCTTGAGACTTCCACGGCTAACAGATTAAAGAGCCGATACAAATACCCTGGCATAAAAAGATTTTTTTTATTCTTTCTTTGTTTTTTCATTAAATACTAGGTTATTTCACTAGTTCTATAAGCAAGCTTTCTGAAAATGAAAAGTCAAATTTAAAACATTCAGTTATATATTGCCTAATGCCTATATTCATGTCAGTCCTTTTCAGTCAGTTTTCCATTAAAGCAGAGGACAGTAAATGGTGAGTAATCCAAATGAGAAATGAATTATTCAGTTAAGTGTTAAGTAAGTACTTTGTGTGGGTAAAACACAAAAAAATTTCCAATTGGTTGTAAAATATATTTATGGTCTTAGAAATAAACTTCCAACAAAATAATGGAGACACAGGAGAAGCGAACAATTTGATTTCCCCATCCTATCTCTGTGATGTTGCCATCATATTCTTTATAGGTTATGCAAAAATCCTCTCTTAAATTTTTTTGTACAAGGAGAGAGTTGTGATTAACTACTGAGATTTCAAAGACTATCTGTACCAGAGAAACTGAGTAAAATGCATGTGAAATCCTAGTAGATTGGAAAATGAGAATTACAGTGTGTAATTAATAACCAAATTTGTGGATGAAAAAAGGCCTCAATAAATGGAAAGATATACCATGTTCGTGGCTTGGAAGACTCAATGTTATAAGAATATCAGTTTTCCCAAAAATAATCTATAGAGTTACTGGAATTCCCATCAGAATCCCAACTAGAAAAGCAAAAGTCCGAAACTTAATAACACACGCCTAAAAAAAAATAATAGCAACAAAGCATAAGAATTGGCTTTGTCACATATCAAAAATTAGTTTAAAAGGAGACATGTACATGGCCCAACCATAAGCAAAAAAGTGTTCAACGTCACTAATCATCAGAGAAATGCAAATCAAAATCATAGCGAGATGTCACCTCATATCTGTTAGAATCGCTGTTATCAAAGAGACGAGATAATAAGTATTGGCAAGGATGTGGAGAAAAAGGAACCTTTGTGCACTGTCAGCGGGAGTGTAAATTGGTGTAAGCACTGTAAAAAATAGTTTGGAAATTCCTCAAAAAATTAAAAATAGAACTATGATATGATTCAGCAATCTGACTTCTGGGTATGTATCCAAAGGAAATGAAAGCGGGATATCGAAGAAGTATGTGCATTCCCATGTTCACTGCAGCATAAGTCACAATAGCCAAGACACAGAAGCAACTTAAATGTCCATGACTGGGTGAGTGAATAAAGAAGATGTGGTGTATTTATGCAGTGCAGTGGAATATTACTCAGCCATGAGAAAGAAGGAAATTCTACCATTTGCAACAGCGTGGATGAAACTTGAAAGCATTTGTACCAAGTGAAACAAACCAGAGAAAGACAAATACTGCATGGTATTATATATGGAGCCTTTTCAAAAAGGGCCCAACTCTTAGAAACAGAGTAGAAAATGGTTGCCAAGGGCTGAAGGGTGGAGGAAATAGGGAGAGGTTGATAACAGGTAGAAACTTCTAGCTATAGGATGACTGAGGCTCGAGGGTCTACTGTACAACATGGTGACTACAATGGATAGCACTGTATTATATAACTAATATTGCTAAGACTGCTGAGCTCAAATGTTTTTACAAAAGAAGAGAGATAAATATGTAATGTGACGTGTTATTTAACTTAGCTGTGATAATCTTTTCATGAAGTATACATGTATCAGATCACCTCAGTGTACACTTTAAATATCTTACAATTTTTGTGGTCGCCCATACACAATAACACAAATTTTTTTAAATTAAAGATTATAGTAATTAAGATGGGATACTGGCATAGTCATAAACAAATCGAACATAACAGAATGTGGAGTTTATAAGCAGAGGTATACATGTATAGAAACATGATTTATGACAGAATTGGTGTTTCAGATCAGTGACAAGGTAAAAAATTCAATAACTTAGTACTGGGACAGCTGGGAGACCATGTACGCATAATGAACCGTGCGCACAAAAAATGTGCAGATACCTCATACCATATACTAAAATTAGTTTTATGTGGATAAAGCCTATACAGTCTTTCCAACAGTATGAAGGAAATATCCTTTTGACTTTGGGATAGAGAAAGATTTGCTTCATCAGGTACAAATAGTGCCAGTCTTAAAAGATGGGTATAGACTAGTTTTATCTCAGTTAAAAAGAAAAAGATTGGTAAACTTACCTACATTAGAATTAGAATTTCTGTTTGTCAAAAAAATACCATAAAGAGAGTAAAACTGAGAACTTCAGAGTGAAAGGTGTTTGTAAAGCATATGACTGCCCGTGGATTAGTACTTAGATTATAGAAACTACAAGTCAATAAGAAAAAGACAACTCAAATTTTAAATCGGCAAGATACTTAAAATATCTCAGAGTAAAGGAAATGCACTTGAATAATTAGTGTATGTAAAAGATGATATTTTTTAAAAAGATGATCTATGTCAGTAATTGGAGAAATGTAAGTTAAAAGCATAATGAGATAGTATGTTACACTGACTATTTTGTAATAATTTTAAAATTGGATAATATTAAGTATTGGTGAAGTTATGGAACAAAAGGAACGTGTAAACTCCACTTGTTAGAATATAAAATGGTGTGATACCTTTAGAAAATTTAGTAAGATACAAGATAACAAGAAATAAGGTTTTCCTGTACAGCTGAATATGAAATTATCCTGTGACCCAGAGATTCTGTTCTTAAAGGAGGCCTTATCCACATACACCAAAAGACATGCACAAAAATATTCATAGGAACATCATCTGAAATAGCAGAAAACTGGAAACAACTCATATGCCAACCAGCGATAGAATGCATAAATAAATTATGGTGTTTTCTTATGTTACAATATTATTTAGCAGAGGAGTTGCCGCTGTGGCTCAGAGGTTTACGAACCCAGGTAGTATCTATGAGGATGCAGATTCATTCCCTGGCCTTGCTCAGTGGGTTAGGGATCCAGCATTTCTGTGACCTGTGGTGTAGGTCCCCAACGCGGCTCAGCTCCTGCATTGCTATGGCTGTCGCATAGGCCAGCACCTGCAGCTCTGATTTGACCCCTAGCCTCGATACTTGCATATGTCACTGGTGCAGGCCTGAAAAGCAAAAAATAAACAAAAAACAATATTAGTTAGCAGAGATGATGAATGAATTGCAGCTATAATGAACAATGGACGAGTCTTAAAGAAGAAAATTTTGTTACAAAAAAAAGGCATTTCAATTACAATATGCTTTTATTCATATAAAATTCAAAGCCTGTAATATATTATTTCGAGATATTTAAGTTAGGGACAGAACACATATGGTAAAACTCTATAAGAATAGAAAAGCAATGTATACCTGTATTAAATCATCACATTATACTCTACAGTTTTATCCACCAATTATAAATCTGGGGGGAAAAGAAAATCAAGTGATAATAAACAAACTACTGAACAACATTACCTGTGGGAAACCAAGAGAAAGGATGTGAATATAGAGATTTTCTTAAACTGCATAAGTGGGTGTTAATTGTATCATTACTGTTTATAACCTTATAACTTAACACATATTGATGCCTTAGGATGCTGCTGTTAGATTTTTTTTTGCAGGGCATATTTATCTTTCCAAGCTCATTTCAAAGGTTATCTTTCTCAGAAATTCTAACTTATAATCTAGCATCAAAAATGTAATCTTGTAACAAGCACCTGGTAGTTTGTTTAAGCAAACTGACAAAATAGGAGGTAGGTCACCTTTACTGGAAGCACCTTCTTACTGCAGGGCGTAAGACACTAGCTGTTAGCAATTTGTATTAGAAATTGAGAGCAATCTAAATGTTTAAATTTGGAATTGAATAATCATGGTACAGTTCTTCTTTAGAATACTATTCAGCTACTAAACAGAAAGAAGTACATCTATGTACTCATGAAAAACCTTCATTATAGATTTCTAGGTGGGTAAAATGGAAATCACATGAAGTAGATATAATTCTGTTTTTTACCTAAAATTACACGTTTGTATATATAGCATAGTAAAAATCTGGAAGGATATTCCACTAAATTCCTTTTTTTTTTTTTGTCTTTTGTCGTTTTAGGGCCACACCTGTGGCATGTGGAGGTTCCCAGGCTAGGGGTCTAATCAGAACTACAGCTGCCGACCTACGCTACAGCCACAGCAATGTGGGATCTGAGCCGCTTATGCAACCCACACCACAGCTCATGGCAACACCGGATCCTTAACCCACTGAGCGAGGCCAGGGATCAAACCTGCAACCTCATGGTTCCTAGTCAGATTCGTTTCTGCTGAGCCACGACGAGAACGCCATACACTGAATTCTTAATAATGGTTTTCTTTGGCATACAGATTAGAAGAATTTTGACCTCCATTTAAACTTTTCTCTGCTTGAAATGCACACACACATATACATACATAAGCATAATTAAATTATACAAAGCATAACTTAAGCCTATTTTATAATTTAAGAGATTCTCATTTTTGTAGGAAGGAAATTATTGAACCTTTATGAGAAGAATAAAACATAGTAAATTTGCCCTAAAAAAAGTCATATGTCTTTTGCTACTTTTATTACTTTGTTGCAGTTACTTGGGTACTGTCATAGAGAACAAAGGAATTCAATTAATAGACCAAGCTTATCAGAAGCCCTAAAGTTAGGTAATTTCCTAATTCCCTGTAACTGGTGATAAAACTACAAAAACTATTTTAGGAAGCTTTTTTCTATTTGTACTCTCTGTGCTGTTATTAACTGAAGAACTAAGTTATAAAGCTTTCTCTAAACTTAATTTTAGCATATACTAATTAGTAATTACTTACTGAATAGCTAGGTACCCGTGGACCACAAATACTTTTCTTCTTTGTTTGTATAATCCTATTTGGGGGTAAAGGGGAAGCGTGGATTCTTTTCACTGCTTCCAAATACACCTGCGCTGATAAGTGCTTAGTATTTTATAATTCATTACTTCATAAATATGTAAAAATAGATCCTGTCTTCATTCCAGCATATGCTGTTGTTTAACATTATATAGAGGCTCTTTTCAGTTATAGATGGGTTCACTTGTGATACTTCTATTTTAATGGGTTATTTATTACCAACTTGGGATTTATTAGTATTTATATTCTTTTTGCAGCAAGGTTACTTGTGGGGATTTAATGTGACATTCTGAACATTTTTTACAAAAGCATAGAGTTTCAAGGCAGAGAGGCCAAACATCTGTGTTGGTGTTTTAAGATAGAAACATTAAATGAACTAATTTTTAGGTAATGACTCAAAGACTTTGGTAATTTTGCTTTTCGTGATCTTTGAGTTATTCTGTCTTTCCTGTCCTCAAGGGAGAATTAAATGGAACATGAGTGCTGCCAAGGGGTTATTTTGTTTATCAGGTTCTTTCAGTGCCAAGATAAATTTTTAAAGGACTAGTTTATAGAGGTTATAGTTTATACCTATGTATCTTCTCATCCCAAGTAAATGATCATATTTTAATATTTTTTATAACTGAGGTTATTATAAGTCTCTTCAAAAATATCATGGCCTAAATTTTTTTTGTTATATCAGATTTTGATTTTTATGTGTCAGGGTCTTAGCTAAGATCTTCTAACAATAAATTATAATAAAAAACCCGGTGAAGTCCTTCATACCCAGCATTATAATAGACTACATGTTCTAAGAAGCCTTCTCACTCATGAAGAAATAGATCATAAAAAAATTGCTCCCCAAACCCCTATGATTTTTTTTGTTATAAAATTACTTTTACTGATCATCCCATCTTATCACATAAGAAGAAGCAGAAACTCTGTTACGTAAACATTTAACCCAAATCATTGCTATAATAATAAACTGAATCCAAAAAGAAAGAAATTCATACTGTAATGCATGCGACTCTGAAGAGCCATTGTTTTTCTTTTATGACATTATGAGCAAAATAAATTATGGGATCTTACTCTGAACAAAACAAAACAAAAATTCATTTTACTGCTGCAGTAGAAGAGAGAAGCCAGCAGGGTAAAGCCTGAGGCTTCCTTTGCAAGGTTGGGTGCTCCATTAGGCCATCTTGTCCATTCTACTGCTTCTGGGGAGAACTCTTTCCAAACCCCTATAATTTTGATATATTGTTTTTCCCCAAAAGAAAAGAAAATCTCTAACAGACCCCCTTCTCTATCGTCAAGAAAAGGACAAATAGGGAAAATCAAATTGTGAGCAATTAGCAGTTGAGGAAACCAGATTTGTGAGCACAGTTAAGCCTTGGCTTCTTTTAAGACACCTGATTGAAACAAAGTTTTTACGTCAGGGTAGAACAGTGGAAGAGGAATAATCTCCCTATTCAGTGGCATGCCCCTCTCCCTTGCCTCCAGAAGAAGCAATCGTAAATTCTTCCTAGAATTATGCAGCCCCAATTTAGGTAGTTAGGATTCCCACCAATAAAATTCAATAAGATATAAACTCACAATTTTAAAATGACCAAATACCGGAATCCCCTGGTGGCTCAGTGGGTTAAGGATCTGGTGGTGTCACTGCTGTGAGGCAGGTTGAATCACTCAGGAACTTCTTTATGCTGGAGTCATGGCAAAAAAAAAAAAGAAAAAAAGAAAAAAAGAAATTAGCCAGCATGAAATAGCATCAACAGAAACAACCAACAACAGATAAGATCCCCCCCCAAAAGCTTTATATATTGGAACTATCCAATTTGAATATGTAATAATTAAAATATTTAAACAAAAGACTGAATAGAAAATAAGCAAATAACAAGAACCTGACAAAAATGTCCAATTAAGTTTTGGTTATATAAACAGTCAAATAAAAACCCAAGGGAAACATAATATTGTTAAGATGTCAGTTTTCCACAAATCAATGTGTAGGTTGAGCATAATCCCAGTAAAAATTACAGCACACTTTTTTTACTAGATATTGACAGGATGATTCTAAAATCTATGTGGAGGAATTCCTGTTGTGGCTTAGCAGTAACGAACCCAACTAGTATCCATGAGGGCATGGGTTTGATCCCTGGCCTAACTCAATGGGTTAAGGATCTGGCATTGCTATGAGCTGGGGTATAGGTTGCACACGCAGCTCCGATCCCCCATTGCTGTGGTGTAGGCCGTCAGCTGTAGCTCTGATTCGACCCTTAGCCTGGGAACTTCCGTATGCCATGGGTGTGACCCTAAAAAGACCAAATAAATAAAATAAAATAAAATAAAATTTATGTGGAAATGCAGAGGACTTAGAATTAGCCAAAGCAGTCTTGAACAAAACTGGAGGACTTATACTACCTGATTTCAAGACTTACTGTCAACCCGGAGTAATCAAGATGGAGACCCTGACATAATAGCAAATACATCAGTGGAAAAGAGTACCCAGAAATAGACTCACGTTTATGGGATTTTTGACAAAGGCACCAAAGCAGTCCAATAGGGTAAGGGAACATTTTTTTCCCGTGCAGAGTACTGAAATAACTGAATGTCAGTATAGAAAAAAGTGAACCTCAGCCTCTACCTCACATCAAACACAAGGATTAACTTGCGGTAGAGCATAAACATAAAACTAAAATATAAAACCATAAAGCTTTTTGGGGAAAATGGAATAGTTTCATGACTTGGGCAACAGTTTCTTAGGTCTCAAAAAGTGATAACCTAAAAAGAAAAAAATACGTTCATTCTACTTCACCAAAATTAAAGCTCATGTTTATCACAAGACATCATTAAAAAAATGATTAGTCAAGAACAGGAAAATGTATTCCCAAAATACATATGTGACAACTGATGTTGTGTTTATATAAAGAACTCTTACAACTTCATAAGAAGCCAAACAAACCAGTTTTTGAAAATGGACAGTTTGAACAGACACTTCACAAAATAAGATATGTGATTAGTCAATAAAAACATAGTAGTTAGTATTAGTCATCCGGGAAACGCAAGTTAAAACCATTATGAGATACTACTATATAACCACCAGTAATGGCTAAAATTAGAAAGACTGATGATACCAGATGCTGGCAGGTTTGTAAAGTACTTGGAAATTTTCACATTTTATCATTGAGAATGTAAACTGGTACAATCACTTTAGAAAAAAAGTCTGGGATATTTTTACTAAACTAAGCATATACCTATGTTTTTGTTTTTGTATGTTTTTGGTTTGTTTGTTTGTTTTTGGCTACGCCCACCGAATGCGGAAGTCCCCAGGCTAAGGATCAAACCTCTGCCACAGTGGTGATAATGCCAAATCCTTAACCTGCTAGGCCACCAGGGAACTCCATATAACACTCTTATGATACAATAATTTCACTCCCAGGTCTTACCTAAAAAAAAAGAGAGAAAATGCATAACTACAAAAAGACATACAAAAGTATTCATAGGTGCTTTATTCATAACAGCCTACAGCTGTAATCAGCCCAGGTGTGTATCAGAAGATAGACTTTTTAAACTATCATATGTCCGTGCAACATAATACTAAGCAGTGATTAAAAAGAGCAAACTAATGATATGTGCAGCTACATGGATAAATCTCAAAAACATTGTGACATGTTTGTCAAAACTCAGTGAAAGTACACTTAAGATTAGTGTATTTTATTGTATGTAAATTGTACATCAAAAGAAAAAACCTATAAACAAATATTCGGCTCTATGATTTGCATGCTGAAGTACTTAGGGTGAAGTTTAACTGTTATCTGCAACTTTGAAGTACACTAAAAACAAGAAGGTTCATGGATAGATAGATGGACAGCCAAATGATAAAACAAGAATACTAAAATGTTAATGATACAGCCTAGGTGGTAGGTAAACAGACGTTCAGTGTAAAATTCTTTCAGCTTTGAAATATGTTTGAAGTTATTTCATAAAATAAATAATTACAAAAAGCTCATTGTCTAGGTTAAACATCAGACTAGATGCAGTGAGAGAGAATTAGAGTGAACTGGAATACAGATCTGAAGCATAGTGGAGCAGAGAGAGACAAGAAAATGGAACTGAGAAGTTAGGAGACACGGAGGATATAATGAGATAATTTAATATAGTACTATTCAGTGTTTTAGTCCGTGACGAGGTAAGGAGCTTGTCCCAGAATGTAAATGAGTGCCTTTGTCTTCACTGAGAAAGTCTTGCTAAATAAATCAATACATACATACATACCTACATACAGCAAGCAAGCAAGCAAGCAGCCAAGCAGCCAAGCAGCCAAGCCGCTTAATAGTGGGCTTAGTTTGACTTCAGCTGGCAGTGGTCAGTATCTCCAAAAGTAACCGAGAGTCCTGCCTTATTAAAGAGGAGAGGCTTCAAAGTCAAGCCTCAGATTTTGTCAAGACTGAAAATTCTTGTCACCAACAAAGTGTTTTTTCGTTAAGGTTTCTTTTGTTACTAGATAAATTCTTATACTGGGCTTCTTAGGCTACGTGCTCTAGATAATATAGGAAACCAGATCGAGGTTTCAAAGTGTAAGAGTGGTTTATCTTCTGGAACCCCAGACTTTCCACGTCAGATTGACTTACAGTCTAGAAGTTTTCAAGGGCACTCAGGCACTGCTGATGACCAGTTCCTATTTAAGAGGTAGCAGACTGGAAAATTTTTTTGTGTGTTGTGTTCTGAACGTGTCCTACCAGATTTCGTATGTTGTAAGCAAAGCACCCAAGGTGATGGCAGTAGGAGGTAGGTCTTCTGGGAGGGGATTAGGTCAGGAAATCAGAGTCATCGTGAATGAGATTAATGCCTTTATAAAAGAGAGTCAACAGAGCACTGTAGCCCCTTCCATCATGTAAAGACATAATAGGAAATCTGAAAACCCGACCATGCAGGCACTCTGACTTTGGTGTTCCAACCTCCCAAACTGTGAAACATAAATTTGTTATTTTTAAATCACCTACACTATGATATTTTGTTGTAGCAGCACAGACCAACTAATATGTTAAGAATATGTTAATCAACATTTCATTCTTTTTAATGGCTGAGTAATATTTGAGGTTGTGTGTGTGTGTGTGTGTGTCTTTGTGTGTGTATCTTTATCCATTCATCTGTTGATGGACACTTAAATTGCTTCCATGTCTTGGCTATTGTAAATAGTGCCACATTGAAAACTGGGGTACATGTATTCTTTTGAATTAGAGTTTAAGTCTCATCCAGGTATATGCCCAGGAGTGGGCTTTCTGGGTCATATTGTAGATCTGCATTTAGTTTTCTGAGGTACCTCCATACTGTTTTTCATAGTGGTTGTACCAGTTTATGTTCCCACCAACAGTGTAGGAGGGTTCCCTTTTCTCTACACCCTCTCCAGGATTTGTTATTTGTTGACTTCTTAATCATGGCCATTCTGACTGGTGTGAAGTGGTACCTCATTGTAGTTTTGATTTGCATTTCTCTAATAATTAGTGATGTTAAGCATTTTTTTCATGTGACTGTTGGCCATCTATATATCTTCTTTGGAGAAATAGCTATTCAGGTCTTCAGCCCATTTTTCATTTGGGTTGTTGGGGTTTTTTTTTTTTTTGCTGTTGAGCTGTATAAGTTGTTTGTATATTTTAGAGATTAAGCCATTGTCAGTTGCATCATTTAAAACTATTTTCTCCCATTCCATAGGCTGTGTTTTTGTTTGTTTGTTTGTTTGTTTTTTATGGGTTTCTTTTGCTGTGCAAAAGCTTGTCAGTTTGATTAAGTCTCATTGGTTTATTTTTATTTTATTTCTATTGCCTTGGGAGACTGCCCTTGGGAGTTCCCTTGTGCAGCAGTTAAGGATGTGGCATGCCAGGGGTGCAGCCAAAAAATAAAAATAAAATTTATATAGAAAAACTTGAAAAATAAAGAAGAGGGGACTTTTCTCTATCAGATATCAAAACATACTTTGTAATCCTAATAGTAAAATATTATATTAGAACACACCCAGACGAATAAACCAATAAATACAACAGAGCTCTTAGGGAGAAAGGAAGAGAGAAAGATATTATATAAGACCGTTAAAGAATTTGTACTTGGTTATTCACTTATTCATGATAGCAGGAGATTGGGACATTCTGAATGTTTGTCACTGGGATAGTAGCTAGATAAAATCTGGCACGTGTACACCAAGTAGTAATCAGTAGGTTTTTTAAATGTGCTAAGGGTATACATAGCAATGTGTATTAAAGGAATTAATAGCAGCAATATTTAAGGAATTATTTGTAATCCTGTGTAATAAACCACAGTGTTCATGTTTACCCTTGCCTAGTACATGAATTAAAATATGGGATTTTAATTAGTTTACGTTTGTAGATTATTTAGTCCATCCATATACTTTCTTGTTTTTGAATAGGGAGAAAGCAAGTACAAATTGGAACCCTCTGTATCTCTCACCGTGTTTAGGCCTTAAACTTTGATGATGCAGCTTACTTTTAATAGAAGTCAAGTCTCTTCATCATAGCACTGTACATGTACTAGCTCAAGATTCAGAGATGCTGAAAGAAAAAATCGAGCAGGAGTAGAGGAGCTGCAGGCCTGACTGGCAAGATCAGTGACAGTGTGTGCACGCAGCCCCTAACCCTACACCGACTTCTGAACGTAAGCATGGGTGCTGCTTCGTGTCCACCTTCCAGATCTCCAGCAACTCTTAACCCAGAACTGTACAGTGAAGGGAATTCTGTGGACTGTAGTTCCAGCCTACGTGAGTGGACATGGTACAAAGCCACCACGCTCTTCCCAGTTAGTACCCTCATGAAACATGCGACCCTGTGACGTTGTGGCCTGAGTTTGTATTGTAAGTCAGTCACTTACAGGATTAGACTTTATTATGGTAGTTACTCATCTCAACCCTGCAGCCGCAGGATCTTACTCGATGAGCCTTTTAGAGTAGTCATAGAAACTTTCTGGTCCCTTTCCTGAACCTTGTGACAGAAATTTAGCACCCTGAGTTTATTATGATTTCCTCCGAATTCTCTAGTGTGCTTTTATACAATGGACTAACCTTGTTATTCCCCTTGAGTTAAAATATTTATTGTAACAATTTTGATTACCCATAGGGACTTGATTACAGATGTTAATTTACGGAACCATTTTTTATTGAGTGTCAGGGACTGCGTACCTGTTCCTCATTAACCACTGGAAAGAGGTTTTATCAAGGCTTTTTCTTTTTAATAATTATTTTTATTAAGACTTTAAAAAAAAAACAGTTTTAGGTCCACAGCAAAATTGAGAGAAAGATATAGAGATTTTCCACATATCCCTCACTCCTAAGCATGCCTAGCCTCCTCCATTATCAGCATTTCCCACCGGAGTGGTATATTTGTTACAGTTGATGAACCCGCATTGACCCATCGTAATCACCTAAAGCCCATCGTTTTCGTTATGGTTCACTCTTGGTGCTGGACATTCACTGGGTTTGGACAGTGCATGATGAGATGTATCCATTATCATGGTATTATTCAGAGTATTTTCACTACCCTAAAAATCCTCTGCCTTTTCGTCACCCACACAACCACCGATTATTAGTGCTTTTGAATCTAATCAGGTCATAGAACTGAGTCCAGATTTCTATCCTTTGGTTGCTTTTTTCCTGAAACCACTTCTGGTATAGGTCAGGAAAATCTTTAAGTAACATTCTTCATTTTCTGCAAGTTTGTTGTATTTTACTTATCTCAGTCACATCTATCTAAATGTATAGAAAGACCAACAGTAATTTTTAAAGATTCTGAGCAATAAAGTCATTATTTTTACAAGTGGAATTTAAGACATTTTATCTCACTTAGTTGTATCAGATTTCGTTGTGTGTTTACTATGCATGTCTAAGGGACATTCAATGGGAATTTAACAGATTGCTGATAATCTCAGGTTTGATACTCTATACAGTGACTGAGAACAATCCATGATAAATAGTTTGTATTTTTGCTGAAGCAGAAATATGAGCTGTACGTGTAATGCTGGTGTATGCTGTTGAAACACCTAGCTAGTATGCAAACCTTGAGGATCATGACTCATTGTACATCTCAGTTTGACCCTTGTTTTCAGATATTCATTGTGTGACTCATGAAATTCTATCTGTGAAATATATGGTAAACATGACATAGATATTATTTCAATAATAGTGATAACACGCACATACCTCTTTTAAGAAATGGAACATTACATTGAAGCCCTTGAGAGCTGCACTCAACTGCTGCCACTCTTCCTCTCTATTAGAGCTACGCTCCTGAATTTGATGTTATTCATTCCTTTGCTTTTTTTATGATTTTACCCCATGTGTGTACTCTTAAACTCTCATTCTGTTTAGTTTTGCCTGTTTTGACCTTCATATAACTGTAATCATCCTGTTTTATCTTTGATACAATGTGTGTATTGAGCAACTGGGTATAATTATCACGCATGTTGATGTGTATAGTTAACGGTTTATTTATTCACTGGTATATGAGTCCATTCTATTGCTGAAGGATATTTGGACAGTTTCATTGCCCTAGCAATGAAAACAGTGTTGTAATGACCATTCTTATACACTGATACACTTGTGTAGGAATTTCTCTTGAATAAATACAGCAGGAATGGAATTGCTGAGTCAGGAGTATGTGAAACTTCAGCCTGACTAGATTATGACAAATTATTTTCTAAAATATCTTTACAAATTTACGTTCTTGCAACAGTGTATGAGAGTTTCTGTTACTTCACATCCTTGCCAACTTTTGGTATTAAAAAATTCTTAATTCTCAAATACTTCCACTTTGCTAAATATATAAGGATGTATCACTGTAGTTATAATTTGCATTTTCTTGGTGACTAATAAAGTAGAATCATTTTTCATGTTTATTGGCTTTGTATATTTTCTGTGTAAGAATATGCCTATTTGCTGCCTTTGCCCTTTTTTCCTTTGAATTGTTTTATCTTATTCTCATTGATTTATGAGTTCTTAATATGTTCCACACCACCTAGATTGTGGTTGTCTTTTCCTTGTCTTTCTGATATCTTTTGGTGACTGTAAGTTTGTAATTTTAAAGTAGTCAGCTTCATTAATCATTTCCTTTATGATCTGTACTTTTTTAGGTCTTGTGCAAGAAATCCTTTTCTACAGTGAGGTCAGATCTGCTTAAAAAGTTTAATAATTTTGCCTTTCATATTTAAGTACTTTAATCTATCTGAAATTGATTTTTTTGTAGATTGCATGAGGTAGAGATCCAGTTTTTTTTTTCCAAATGTATAACCATTTGCTCACAGAATGATTTATTTATATAAATACCCTTTCTTCAGTGACTTGTTATGGTCCCCTCTTAATACGCCACATTTCTATAAATATGTGGGTCTGTTCAGGATTTCTGTTCTGTTAATCTGTTAGGCTGTTTTCATAAAACCATTACATAGTCTTCATTAAAGTTTATGATAAATTTTAATATACGTGAGGAAAGACCCCATGCTGCAGCTTCCTAAGAAATACCTCGCCTATTCTTTGCCTTCTGTTTTTCTGTATAATTTTAGAATCACTTTATTGGGTTCCATGAGAGACTCTATTGGGATTTTGATTGAAATTGCATCAAATCCATAGACTGATTTACGAAAGAACTGACATTTTTTGCAAGTCTTCCCATCCATAAACATGGTATATTATTTTCTCCATGAAGGTTTTAAACATCTTTTGTTAGATCTGTTCCTAGTGATCCTAAATTTTTTTGTTTTTACTCTTGTTGGCATTGTAAGTGGTATCCTTAAAATTATATATTCTGATTGTTTTGTCTGATATATAGAAATATAATAAACTTAACTAATATTGCAAACTTCCTTAATTCTAAAAGTTTGTTTCTACATTCTCTTTAGTTCTTTATGTTGGCAAGTGTATCATCCAGTAATATTAATGCTTTTTACCTTATTTTTTAAACTTTATTTATTTTTCTTACTGTCTAGCAAGAGTTTATAGTATAGCATTAAATAGAAGTGATCATGCTTTCAAAGTTTAATTATTGAGTTTTGTATTTGCTAAAAAAGCTTTGCTATATTTCCTTTATCAGGCTTAAAAGTCCTCTTCTAGTCCAAGTTTAAGACTTTTTATCATTAATAGATGTTGAATTTTGTGAAATACCTTTTCTGCAACTGTCAGTTGTTTTTGTGGATTATTGGACTTGATATCTTAGGAGTTTTTCTTGTGATTATTTCCATGATTGAGATTAGCCTATAATTTTCCATATTGTCCTTGACTGGTGTTGGAGCAAGTTTATACTTAGTTTCGGATAACGAAGCAGGGAGTATTCTTCTATATCACTCTCTAGATTAGATATTGGATAGTGCATATTAGGTTGAAATAGCATTTTCCTTCCAAGTTTTTTAGAGCTTACTAGTAAAGCCATCTGAACTTAATGTTTTCTTTGTGTGAATGTTTTAAATTTCTAATTACAGACTACTGAAATTTTTCATTTTTCTTGAGTTTGGTCATTTTTTTCCTAGGAATTTGTCTGTTGATTTTTTTTTTCTTTTTCAGCAAGTATTTTCTTTTATAAAATTGACTTTGTCAGTTTTTTTACTCAACAAACCCTTTGCCTTTGTGTCTTTGCTTTCTGTTTAATTTCTGCTCTATTTATATTATTCTGTCTTGTTCTCTTTTAAACTTTATTCTATTTTTGTTAACTTCTTTTAAATAGGTTTAAAAGGTTCCCAAACCTCCTCTTAGTATCTCAGCAATTTTTTCTTGGTGACCCCCGACTAAAAGAAATACCTAACAGCCTCAGTTCTTCAGTAGTTCAGGCCAGCTTAATATGTATTGATGTCCTTGCAACCAAATAAACCTTTGGAAAAAAGAACATATAAATTGAAAAAAAAATAATACTTTTATTTCATTTTAAACAACTACAGTTGTTTACTAATGGATGTGTGCTCCTGTTAAGTATTACAAGCTGCTCAAACCGTAATTTGTCCTACCTGCATATCCTGTTCCATATTGCTTTTAGCATAGTAGTTGCTTTTAAAGCAACCCTGAACACCTAGCTTCATTGAGATGTGTTGTCAATGGTGATAACAGCACAATCTGATGTTGCAGCTGTGAATTACCTCAAGCTAGTTGTTCATGCAATATCAAGAGGTGTTGACAGATGCTGTATTTCCCCTGGACATTAAAATTATGTCACTCCTGTGATTTTGATGTAGCACCCCAGGTGACCCTTCTTACAGTTTAGGAACCAGGGCTCTAGACATTCTTTTTAACTACAACATACTATTTCATGGTGTGACTGCAACCCAGTTTTTTCCAAGCATTTCCTTGTTGATGGGAATTGTCTGTCCAGTTTTTTCCCCCACCTTACGGTTTCAGTAAATAGCATATGTCTTTGTTTTATATGTCTGTGGGTCAGATTGCTAGAATGAAATTGTTTGATCAAAGTATATATACATATATAAACTAACTGGTATTGCCAGGTTGATTTTTTCTTTTTTTATATTTTAATGGTTTTTATTTTTTTATTATAGTTGGTTTACAGTGTTCTGTCAATTTTCTACTGTACAGCAAAGTGACCCAATCACACATACATATATATACATTCTTTTTCTCACATTATCCTCCACCAGGCTCCATCACAGGTGACTATATATAGTTCCCAGTGCTATAGAGCAGGATCTCGTTGCTTATCCACTCCAAATGTGGTAGCTTTCCTCTATTAACCCCAAACTCCTAGTGTATCCCACCCCTCTCCCCCTCGGCAACCACAAGTCTGTTCTCCAAGTCCATGAGTTTCTTTTCTGTGGAAGGGTTCATTTGTGCAGTTTATTAGATTCCAGATATAACTGATATCATCTGGTATGTGTCTTTCTCTTTCTGACTTCACTTAGTATCAGAGTCTCTAGTTCCAAGGATATTGCTGTAAATGGCATTATTTTGTTTGTTTTAATGGCTGAGTAGTATTCCATTGTGTATATATATTCTACAGATTCCATGCAATCTCTATCAAATTACCCATGACATTTTTCACAGAACTAGAATAAACAATCCAAAAATTTATATGGAACCATAAAAGACATAGAATTGCCAAAGTGATCCCAAGGAACAAAAACCAAGCAGGAGGCATAATTCTACCGGACTTCAGGCAATATTGCAGAGACACAGTAATCAAAACAGTGTGGTAATGGTACCAAAACAGACATATAGACCAATGAAACAGAATAAAGAACCCAGAAATAAACCCAAATGCCTACAATCAATTAATCTTTGACAAAGGAGGCAAGTATATAAAATGGGGAAAAGACAATCTTTTCAGCAAGTGGTACTGGGAAAAAAAATCAATGAAACTGGAACACACCCTCATACCATGCATAAAAATATACTCAAAATGGCTTAAAGACTTAAATGTAAGACAACACACCATCAAACTCCTATAAGAGAACATAGGCAAAACATTCCATGACATCAACCTTACAAATGTTTTCTTAGGTCATTCTCCTAAGACAATAGAAATAAAAGCAAAAATAAACCAATGAGACCTAATCAAACTAACAAGCTTTTGCACAGCAAGGGAAACCATTAAAAAAAAAAAAAAAGACAACCCACAGAATGGGAGAAAATAGTTTCAAATGATGCAACTGCAACTGAAAAGGGCTTAATATACAAACAACTTATACAGCTCAATAGCAAAAAAACCAACAAGCCAGACTGATTTTCAGAAAGGCTGTTATGTTTCCTGTTTCTGCCAACATTTATTGAGAATATCTCCTTCTCCACATCCTTGTCAATGATAGGTTCATTTGTTCTTTTCAATGTTTGCCCTTCAACAGATGGGCAAAAAGTGATATAGCAAAAATTACATGTAAAGGACTGTGTTTAATTCACTTCTGATCCCCAGCACCTTGAACACAGGCTGACCCATGGAAATTTTCAATAAATACTTGTTAAATGTGTGACTCAGGAGTGAGTGAATCAACCAGTTGACTAATCAATCATTGTTTCTTCAGTTTGTAGTCTCATTGTTTCTTCAGTTTGTAATTCTCTATTACTGAATTTAGCATTAATTTAGATGTTTGATCTTTCTGGAGTCGTTCTTATGTGACTTGCTTATGCATATCACTTTCTCATTTTTCTTTGTGTTATTTGACTTTTTCTAGTCATTTCATAAGAGCAGTTTGTTTAATATATACATTACCCTTTCAGTTTTTTTCCCAAACTCACTTATTTATCTGCTCGCTTTGTATTTTATCTTTTGCCATTGAAAATTTTAATTTTTTGCTCAGATTTTAGCTGTTCTTTTTCTTTAAAGCCTCTGTATTTTCCTTCTAATTAAGACCTTTTTTTTTCCATTCTTAAGAAAAACATGTTGTCTAGATGTTCTTGGAAGATTCTTATTCCATCTGGAATTTATTTTTATAATTACATAGTATATCATAAGTGTCCAGTTTTATTTTCTTCTAAAAGGATAGCCAGTTATTGTCAGCACAGCTTATTAAATAATTCATAGCTTTCCTGCTGAACTGAATTACCACATTTGTAATATATTGAATTCTCATGTATTCTGTAACTTACTTCTGGATTTGTTATCTCAGTCCATGGATATTTATATATGTGTCTCAACCAATACCATATTGATTTAAGGGATTTTGTTATGTTCTGATACCTGATAAGGCAAATTATTCTACAGTGATATTCCTTTTTATTTTTTTAGCCATTCCTGGCCATTGTTTCTGTCATATAAATATTAAGATAGAAATACTGAGTTCCCAAAAAAATTCCACTGGAATTGAGAATGTAAACTAATTGAAACTGCATTTAATTTTTATGTTAATTTGGAGAGAATTAATATTTTATTAAAGTCTTTCCAATCAATAGCTGGTTCATTTTTCAATTTTTCTTTTATGTCATTCAGTTATCAAAGTTTACTTCTTACAAGTTTTTTTGCTCCATTCAGTGCATTATTCCCTAGTATTTGATAGTTTGTATTGCTTTTGTCAGGGGAGTGTTTTTCCCATTTTCATTTCTAGTTAATTTTTGCAAAAATAAATTAAAGCATTGATTTTATATATTTCGTATTTATCCTTTGTACCAAGTTCTCTTATTAATTTCAGTTTTCTATTATAGTGTCTTGGGTTTTCTAGGCACATAATAGTACCAGTCCTGCAAAATGATTGTTTTATTTCTTCTTTGCTGGTGTTTACACCATTTATTTATTTCATTTTCGCATCTTATTCTATTTGCCAGAACCTCTAAGACAGTGTTAAATAAAAATCTCATGGAAGTCATCCCTGTTTCATTCCTCATTAAAATGGTTAGTGTTTTGTCATTTAGAGTAAAATTTATTATTTTGCTTTAGCGGACATTCCTTATTATATTCAACTAGCTTTCTTGTATTTCCATTTTACTCAGTGTATTGGCTGATAAATATTTTCTGGCTTTTTAGCACCTGTTAAAATAATATGGCTATCTGCCGCTTAATGCATTGAAAAAATGGATTAAATGGAAAATTTAATGTTGAATCATATTTGTGTTCCTTTACCCTTCCAATGAAATTCGTGATTTTTTTTCATTGTGGAAGCTTGTAGGATCTTTTCTTTGACTCCAGTCTTCTAAAATTTCATGATGATGCACCCCGATGTCATTGAGCTATTTGCATGTGTTGTACTGGATATTTGATAGGCCCTTTCAGTCTGGAAGTTCCTGTCCTTAAATTCTGGGCAGTTGTCTTCAGTTTTATTTCTTTGATTTCCTTTCCTCATTTTTCCCAATTTGTCCTTCTGGGATTTATACTATTCAGATGTTGGCCTTCCTGGACCAGTCCTCTCATTTTATTTTTTCTACTATTTTCTGCCTCTGCTTTTTTGTTTTGCCCTTTGGGAGATGACCTCAACATCATCTTCCAAGTCTTTTATTAAATTTTACAACTCAGCAATTGTATGTTTTCATAACCAAAGACGCTTTAATTTTCTGAATATTCCTTTTTTTGTACTCTGATTTTGTTTCATGACTGTAATAAGTTCACGTATCTTTCTGTGGATATTGACAGATAGAAAAAGTGTGTGTGTGTGTGTGTGTGAGGGGGGGGGGGAGATTGATCCATGGTTTCTATCACTCCATAGTTTTTTGGCCAATTTATTCTCTCAGTCTTTGTCTTCTATATTAGAAGCTTTGCTAGCTGTCTGGAAATACTTTGTTGTCTGCTCATAAAGGAATCCTCAATAGCAGTAGCTTTAATTAATTTCTTTGGTATGTGGGGGTTACAGGGAGTTGTTCAGATTTCCCAGAAAATAATCTAGTCTCCTACCTATAATTTAAAAGCCTGGCTGCCAGAGTTCTAGAATCCTAGTAGAGTAAGATGGCTAGATATCCTGACATTCAAAATGTACTATTTTACTTAATTTCACTCTTTTTCACTGTGGCACACCCACCTCCAGCTGGGTCTGGTGCCCTGTAAGCCAGGAAACACGATCCCTCCAGCTTTGTTCTTCTTTCTCAGGATTTCTTTGGCTATTCAGGGTCTTTTGTGGTTCCATACCAATTTTAGGTTTGTTTTATTTCTGTGAAAAATGTCACTGAAGTTTTGATAAGAATTGCGTGGAGAAAATAATATCTTTATTATAATTTAAGTGAGGTTTTAGGAGGAAGAAAATTCAGATGTGTATTTAGGAATAAGCAAATTCAGATATATATAAAATTTTCAACTTTAGTCACCTATAAAGTAAAGTGAAAATATCCTAGAATGGCATCAAAGCCATGCCTTTCTTTCTAGCCTTGTGTTTATCACCACATGTCATCTTACTAGGTTAATTCCACTCAGCCACCTTCCGTACAGTACAGTGACCAAACTGTGTTTTGCCTTTGTTCAACTTTTTTGTCCTGTAATGCCCAGGACCCTTCAATTTCCCCTGTATCTGGTGAACCTATTATTCAAGTCTCTGCTCAACTTTTATCTTTCATGTCTTCCGTGTTAAAATGGCCACTATACTTATTTCTTACATACTCTTACTGTAGCACTGATAATAGTTTTTTGGTAATATTTTAAACTGAACTTTTACAGTGTAGTAAACTGAACAATTTAAAGTGTACAACTTAACTTTTTTAGCATATGTGTACACCTATGAAATCATCACCATAATCAAGATAATGAACTTTATGTCTGTCTCACACTTTATACTTCAGTAAATTCTCTTAGCTTGGATCTTGCAGGAGGAACCAGGTTAGAAAATGGTCTACAACCTGTTTTAGAGTCCAGAAGACATGTGTATAACTTTCCATCCTTTAAAGTTACTTGACTTTTTCTTTTTCTTTCTTTCTTTTTTTTTTTGCATTTTGTCGTTTTAGGGCCGCACCTGCGGCATGTGGAGGTTCCCAGGCTAGGGGTCTAATCGGAGCTGTAGCCGCCGGCCTTCACCACAGCCACAGCCACGCGGGATCCGAGCCATGTCTGCAACCTACACCACAGCTCACGGCAACGCTAGATCCTTAACCCACTGAGCAAGGCCAGGGATCGAACCCTCAACCTCATGGTTCCTAGTCGGATTCGTTAACCGCTGCGCCACGACGGGAACTCTGTACTTGACTTTTTGACAGGTTCAAACTTTCACAGCCATAGTAAAGAGTTGCCATTACTTTCCTGTGCACTAAGAATTATATGTGGACTGAAATAGTCTAACATGTTTTCAGAGAGTCTTTCTTCCCCCTAAATGCTGTCTCTCTGTGGCAAAACATCTACCACTTGATTTAAATCTCTTAGGCTCTCCATTGTGAGATGCAATTCTGGCCTTATCTGTATTATTTTTATTGTAGAATTAGGGTATGTTTCAGAGCAGGTTTTGCAGTTTGAGAAATGAGCTTTCTGTCAGTAACATATCAGAAAGTCTTTGAGTCAACAAATAACATATGCTGGAGAGGGTGTGGAGAAAAGGGTACCCTCCTACACTGCTGATGGGAATGTAAACTGGTACACCCATTCTGGGAAACAGTATGGAAGTACTCAGAAAACTAAATATAGAACTACCATATGACCCAGCAATCCCACTCTTGGGCATATATCAGGACAAAACTTTCCTTGAAAAGGACACATGCACCCCTATGTTCATTGCAGCACTATTCACAATAGCCAAGACATGGAAACAACCTAAATGTCCATCAACAGATGAATGGATTAAGAAGGTGCAGTATATATACACAATGGAGTACAACTCAGCCATAAAAACGAACAAAATAATGCCATTTGCAGCAACATGGTTGGAACTAGAGACTCTCATACTAAGTGAAGTAAGTCAGAAAGGGAAAGACAAATACCCTATGATATTACTTGTATCTGGAATCTAATACACGGCACAGATGAACATTTCCACGGAAAAGAAACTCATGGACCTAAAGAACAGACTTGTGGTTGCTGAGGGGGAGGGAATGGGATGGACTGGGAGTTTGGAGTTAATAGATGAAAACTGTGGTATTTGGAGTGTATAAGCAATGCGGTCCTGCTATATAGCACAGGGAACTATATATAATCACTTGTGATGGAGCATGGTGGAGGATGTGAGAAAAAGGATGTATATATATATATGTACCTGTGACTGGGTCACTTTGCTATATAGTAGAAAATTGACAGAACACTATAAATCAACTCTAATGGAAAAAATACAAATCATAAAAATTAAAAAAAAAATAAGTCAGAGTTCCCATCATGGCTCAGTGGTTAACGAATCCGACTAGAAACCATGAGGTTGTGGGTTCGATCCCTGGCCTTGCTCAGTGGGTTAAGGATCCGGCGTTGCCATGAGCTGTGGTGTAGGTTGCAGATGCGGCTTGGATCCTGCATTGCTGTGGCTGAGGCATAGGCCAGCGGCTACAGCTCCTGTTAGACCCCTGGCCTGGGAACCTCCATATGCCACGAGTGCGGCCCAAATAAGGCAAAAAGCCAAAAAAAAAAAGTCATTGAGCTAAGATTTTGACCACTGCCATGGCCTCTTGAGACACTTCTCGTTAGAGATGAAGTAATGTAATTTAAGGACACTATTTCCTAATGTGGTCTGTCATGAGCACGTTTTGAGCCTAACATTGTTTTCTGTAAACTTTATGAGACTAGCTTCTGGAATCTACCCTTGTAGCCACAGTATTTGCAGAGGATATTTGCCTAGATTGCCAGAAAAAGAGACATTCTCTTTCTCAATGAATATTTTAATAATTGAACCAATTGAAATCATAAATGGAATTCAAAAGGGTTTTGACAAAGAAGAAATAAAAATAAAGGTACTTAGAGATCATCGAGTCCAAACTTTTCTAGATGAAGAAACTGAGTTCAGAGAGGTGAAGTAATTTCTTCAAGATCACAGCGCCAGACAGAGACTGCTATGAATAAGGAAAGGGTCTTCATGATGTTCAGCCCTGTACTTTTTCCAGTATATCACAGTAAATATGTTATTGCCTTTAAATGATAAAATAGCGTTTGGTCCACAACCGTAAAAACATTTCTTCAGATTTATTTAAAGGAAATTTTATTTTACTTTTTGGCCGACATTCATTTATGCAGAGGTTCCCAGACCAGGGATCGAACCTGAGCCACAGTAGTGGTAGCACCAAGTCTCCAACCACTAGGCCCCCAGAGAACTCCTAAAGAAAATCTTAAAATTCCCTTAAATAAACTCAACAACAACAACAACAAAAAAAAAAAACCCAATCAAAAAATGGGCATAAGGCCTAAATAGACATTTCTCCTTTTGTCATCCATAAGACATATGGATGGCCAGTGGATACATGAAAAAATGCTGAGCATCACTAATTTTTAGAGAAATGCAAATCAAAACTATAATGAGGTGCTACCTCACACCAATCAGAATGGCCATCATTGTTAAGTCTATACCAATCAGAATGGCCATCGCTAATAAATGCTGGAGAGGGAGTGGAAAAAAGGGGACCCTTCTATACTGTTGGTGGGAATGTATATGTAAAAGAGTACGGAGGTTCCTCAGAAAACGAAATACAGAACTACCATATGATCCAGCAGTCCCACTCCTGGGCATATATCCAGACAAAATTATAATTCAAAAAGATACACGCACCCCTGTAGTTCATAGCAGCACCATTCGCAATAACCAAGACATGGAAACAACCTAAATGTCCATCAACAGATGGATTGATTAAGAAGATGTGATACACGTATACAATGGAACACTACTCAGCCATAAAAAAGAACAGAATAATGCCATTTACAGCAACATGGATGCAACTAGAGACTCTCATACTAAGTGAAGTAAGCCAGAAAGAGAAAGACAAGTACCATATGATATCATTTGTATGTGGAATCTAAAATATGGCACAAATGAACCTACTTGCAACGCAGAAGCAGACTCACAGACATGGAGAACAGACTTGCAGTTGCCATGGAAAAAGGGGAGGGAGTGCAGTGGACTGAGAGTTTGAGGTTAGTAGATGCAGACTATTACATTTAGAATGGATAGGCAATGAGGTCCTACTATACAGCACAGGGAGCTTTATCCTGTCTCTTGGGATAGACCATGATGGAAAATGGTATAAGAAAGGCAATATATGTGTATGTATACCTGGGTCATTTTGGTGTACATCAGAAGTTGGCACATCATTGTAAACCAACTGTACTCTAATAATTTTTTTTAAAAATTCACTTAAATAAACATTGGCTGTCATGTTTAACCTTGATATATTTTTTAAACACTCCAACTAAAACCGTATGCAAAATAGCCATTAGTTGACATATAAGGCAAAAAAAATTAGAGATGTGAAAGAAGAGAAATTAATCCGAAGAGCCTTTTCATTTTCCAGTTCAGTTCAAATGCCCCTCATTCTTAAAGCCTTTTCCGATTGCCGTGGTGGAATCACTCCCTCTTTTATGATCCCATAACAGCTTTTTGTACTTCTCGCGTGACATGTTGAACACATGGATTTTCCTTAGCTCTTGTCAGGCTTGCCTGTGTGCTGGTTCCACTACCTTGTTAGTGGGAATTCCCGTCACGTCGGGAATATATGCAAGTTTACACTTTGTAGTCACATATTTATTGGCTGAAAATGAAGACATGTAAGTAGCATAAACTCATTTCTTCTAAACAATTAGATTTTGCTCTAAAGAATTTGGTGTCAGTTACTTTAAGCAAATGTTGAGTGATTTGAATAACGCAAAGTACTTCACACATTCACCTGAATCTAAAATCAGGTCAGATATAGCCCTATTTTTCTAGAATGGTTGAAGGTCATATTAGAAAGGACAGCACTGGTACACTATGGACCGGCAGTTCTCAAAGTTGAGCATGCACTAGAATAACTGGAAAGCTTGTGAACACCCAGATTGCTGATTCCCACGCCTAGATTTCTCCTCCAGTGGGTCCTGTGGATTTGCATGTTTAACAGGTTCTTGGTTCACACTACACCGCTGGTCCAGGGACCTAATTTTCTGAAATGCTTTCATAGGCAGTTGGACTAAGAGAAGAGAGGCAAGCTAAAGAAGAGAAGAAAAGGAAGTTGGGTGGTGTCCGTGAATGGGAAGGCAAGGGAAGAAGTAGTTGTGGAGCCCTGACCGGACAGTGGAAGGTTAGAAAGATGTGGCCCCTCCCACATCCTGCGTCCCTGAATGGGGTCACTGACCTGGCAACTAGTCATTCTAAAATAAAGGCACCAGGCACCACAACCAGAACCACTCTTTGCCAGCCAATCAGCTTTGATTCAGAAAATTGACCTCCTCTGTACCTTGTCTTTGGAAACCAGTGCTTTGAGGGACAGTTGATTGTTCAGTTTCAAGGTTGACTCTCATATCATTTCTACTTAGCACTAAAATCTCAGGGGGGGAAAGGCAAAAGCTTAAGGAACTCTTAGGCGATGTCTTTTTTCACAAGTAAATTAATACCTTATGACTCAGAGGAGTGTCTAGTCCTCTGCAGCCTGATGACAAAATTCCTTTAGAGGTATGCTTGAAAGACAGACTGGGTATATACTATGGCATATGTGTGCTAATTGATGATGTGTTTTGCTTATACTGGTGCCCAGAGTGTCCATATTGGATCTTACAAACTATACTCAAAGCTGATAGCTTCTCTCTGTATCAGTAGCTTGGCCTGCTCTTGCATTTCTGCATCTTCCTCCCCCTACTCCTGTCCAAAGCTTAGTTGCCCGACGTGGAATATATTCTCTCCCCTTCCCAATTCTGCCTGTCTTTTCACATATATATGAAAATGCACCCACCTGATGCATTCTCTCCCATAAGGATTCCACTCTTTAATTTGCCATTCCTTTCCTTATGTCCAACTCCAGTACCTTCACAAGTTTCTACAGCTTGTTTGCCTTTTCTGGAGCAGTCATAGCTAGCTAAATTCTATTTTGTACTTTTGTGTGTTACTTAGGAAGGTTACTCCCAGAAAGAAAAAAGTCTAATATTCTGGCCAATGGTGTGATTTGTTTTCCCCTAAGAAAGCAGTAGGAATTAAGTAATTATTTAGTTGATTGTTCAGTTTCAAGGTTAACTCTCATATCATTTCAAAAATACCATGACTGTGTGTGTGCACATGCATGCATGTGTATGTGTTTATTAAAAAAAAAAAATTGGAAGAGGAGTTCCCGTCGTGGCTCAGTGGTTAACAAATCCGACTAGGAACCATGAGGTTGCGGGTTCGATCCCTGGCCTCGCTCAGTGGGTTAAGGATCCAGCGTTGCCATGAGCTGTGGTGTAGGTCGCAGACGTGACTCAGATCCCATATTGCTGTGGCTGTGGCGAAGGCTGGCAGCTACAGCTTCTGTTAGACCCCTGGCCTGGGAACTTCCATATGCCGCGGTTGCCGCCTTAGATAAGGCAAAAAGACACACACAAAAAAAATTAGAAGAAAAATATACAGTTCTCTAAAATGTTTAATTAAGATCAAAAAGAGAATCTGAACAGTTGTCATGCCAGTCATTTGACAGGTAGTGTTCCATACAAAAAGAGTAGACCGAATTCCCACCTGAGATTTAAGGCCCAAAGTGTGTATGACTAATACTTGCACATTATTGCCTGATGAGTTGTATACACGGTTGCAATACTGTCCTAATATACCTGCCTACTTACTGAATTTTATTTACCGTTTCCTTAGTGACTAATTTTATAAGATAAAACACTAATAAGATTTCTTTTAAGAAACAAAGGAGAGGCTATTTAGAATCTTTCTGGAAAAAATCACATAACTAGGAAATGTGAAGGAAAAGATATTAAAATATTCTAACAATAGTGGTGTAGAGAAACTTCTAAAAATTATAACCTCTAGAAAAACCTGTTTCTGGGCTCCTGGTCACTTACCTCCACACATTTATTCCCCTTCCCTTTCTGAAAATTTACTAAAAATGATAACATGGGGATTTTTTTTAAAGATAAACACAAATCTACAAGGACAAAGAAAACAGGTAAAGAACTGTTAGCACAAAATTTTAAAAGACGGAAAGCAAATGAAGTGTGGAGACTGGTGCTGGTAAACTTTATTTTGGAATCCTCCCTCTAGCTTTTTATTAGCACCAGGACCCAGCCCCACCCACCAGTCTATTGGCACTAACACTGGGATGCCTCAGGCCAAGCAACTAGCTAGGCAAAGACACAGCCTCACCTACCAGCAAGCTGACCACTGTAAGACCCCCTGAACCTGCATCTATCCTGTCCAAGAATGTGGCTGTCTACCAGGAGATCTGGGACCTAGGCCCACACAACAGTGTGTCAGCACTAGCCCTGGTGCTCCCAGGGTCCTGCAGCCACAGACCCTAGGACTCAGCTCCTCCCATCAGTGGGCAGGCATCAGACCCTGGACCCCCTGGGCTTTAGCCCCACCCACCAGCAGGCTAGCACCAGCTCTGAGACACCTTGGACCCCTCAGGCAGCTGCCCTGGGATCCAGCCTCTGTGAGCCAAAAGGAAGTGACATGATATATTTAAAGCGATGAAAGGGAAAAACCTACAACCAAGAATATGCAGCAAGGCTATCATTAAGGTTTGATGGAGAGAGCAGAAGTTTTACAAACAAAAGCTAAGAGTTCAGCAACACCAAACTAGCTTTACAAGAAATGTTAAAGGGACTTCTAAGTGAAAAAGAAAGGGCCACAACTGGTAAAATGAAAAATACAAAATGAAAAATCTCATTGGTTAAGGCAAATATATAGTAAAGGTGGTAAGTCAAGCATGTATGAAGCTAGTAGGAAGGTTAAAAAACAAAAGCAGTAAAATAATCTGCCCAAAACAAGTGGTTAAAGACTACACGAGACAAAAAGATGTAAAACATGTTGTCAAAAACAGTAAACACGGGGAGATGAATAAAAATGCAGAGTTGTTAAAATTTACTTGGGGTGGGGAGGGTAGTGGAAGAAGTAGGGAGATTAAGAGGTACAAACTTCCAGTTGCAAAATAAATGTCACATGGTCTGAAATTTGCAGTGTGGAGAATATAGTCAGCAACTTATATAATCATATCTTTGGTGACCTGGTGTAACTAGACTTATCGTGGTGATCAGTTCGAAGTGTATAGAAATGTCAAATCACTATGTTATATAACAGAACCAACAGTGTTGTGAGACAATTATGCTTCAAAAACCAGTAAACTCGTAAAAACGAGATTGAATTTGTGCTGACTAGAGTGGCATGGCAGAGGAAATCGGATGAATGCAGTCAAAAGAAACAAGCTTTCAGTTATGTTAAGTACTAGGAATATAATATACAGCATGATAGATATAATTGACACTGCTTTATGTTCTATCTGAAAGTTGTTGAGAGTAAATCCTTAGGAAAAAATTTTTTTCTGTCTTTAATTTGATATCTGTGTGAGATTATGGATAGACACTAAACTTACTGTAATAATCACTTCATGATATATATAAATCAGATCATGATGCTCTGTACCTTAAACTTACACAGTGCTTATGTGAATTATATCCCAATAAAACTGGGAGAAAATTAATTATTTTTTAAGAATGAGGTGACTATATAAAAAATAAAATTAAATAATAGGAATAAATGTGTAACTTGTGATATGGAAAAACATGAAGTATAGACACCAAAATTTTACACTGGTGGTTTAAAAGTCATGGGATTTATCACAAGGTATTTTTCTTTTCAGTTACCTGTATTTCCTAGATCTTTTATAATGAAATAGGAGTTCGTAAGCTTTTTTTAAAGGAAAGTAGTTTTTAAAAAAGAGAAAATATGTGTTTAATCTTAACAAATGGCACAGAGGTTAAATTAAACGTCTAAACATAATCCATTTGGTTGGCAAGAGGGAGCTCACTGGTGGTGACCTTTACCAGTGAGAGTAGGGACAGGGGGTTCAGAAGGCCAAAGCCAGTCTAGAGAGGAGTTGATTTTCTGGCCAGTGTCTAGATTTATGTTATCATTAAGAAGTAAGTTAGAATTTGCACGTTATTTTCTTCCAGTTCTCAAATGCTTCCACGTTACTATCCTGACCTTATGTAACACTTTACATTGCACTGTGTCCCTCTTATCAATGCTAATGAAAAAAAAAAGGTATCTAACTATAGGATTGATAATTTCTTGCCTGTTTATTTATATTTAAGAATGGTTAGATGTGGTTAATTGCATTTCACTTTTCACATATTTCGTTCATTGTGTGGAACCTGATTTTTGACTTTCAAAAAGATTTTCACTAAAAAAAAAGATTTTCTTAAATAATGCTGCTAGGAAGTCTTATAATTTAACTTTTTTTCTGCCAGTATCCATTTTTAACTATTCACAATGACATTCCAAAATATTCTTATTGAAACTAAGAGCTAGGTTTTTTTCTGATCTTATGTTATTGTTTTTTTTACATATGGCATGAAGAAAATTGTCTCTAGTTATTTGTGACAATTTGCTATATAAATATTTGACGATTTTATCTTTTGCTAATATTATAAAGTCAGCATAATGAGAACCTATGGATTTAAAACTCTTAAAAGAGCTGTTTGATTTTCTTTATAACCTCACTTATGTCCATGAAGGCTTTTTTAATGTAAAGGTCTTTCCTATAGGTTTGATTTTTCTCCTTAGTCCTTCTAAGTGTGACAGGTTAGCCATTCTAAATGTGGCAGATTTGTAATTCATTTTCTTTTTTTGTCACAGGAATTTGAAGTATGATGTTTTTGCAGGGGAGGGGAGTGTAGGAAAGCAAACAAAAACTACAGTGTAGTAGCTGCCTTGAAACTGTGTAAACTATATAAATTCTTAACGTTACCTCTTCCTGGTTAAGTCCACCAGCTTTTCCTTGCTTTGAAGATAGAGAAAGCAGTTTCTCAATTAGAATTTCTTTTTGAAGCACTCTTTTTCCTTGGCTTCCATGACAAAACATTTTCTGCGTATCTTCCTAGCTTTCTGGCCATCCCTTCTCCATCTTTGAAAGCTTATCATTTTCCACTTGGCCTTTAATTTTTAAAGCCTCATATTCTTCTCTCTCTCTCTTTTTGTCTCACTCAATACTCACTTCAAGGGTGATCTCTTCCATACCCACAACTTAAACTACCACCTATATGTTGGTGATTTATAAGTTATTTTTCTACCCCAGATCTTTTCTCTGATCTCTTCCCTTCTATCCAACTGGCTACCTGATATCTTACTTTCATGCATCAAGGAAGCTTCAGCTTTCATGGTTACAATCTGAGTTTGTAATATCCATCTCCTGTACCCCTCAACCCTCAAACCTGATGCCCTTCCACCGTTCCTAGTCTCGGCATGTGACACCACCATTGATCCAGTTATACAAACCAAAACCTGAGAGTCATCCTTGGCACCTTCTTCATTTCCAACATTGTTATATTGATTTTTACCCCTGTAAAAACCTTTTAACTTAATCTGCCTCTCTTTACTTCCACCTCTAATTCCCCAGTCAAAGCTACCATCATCCCAACTAGACTGTGATGAAACCTTTCTAAACATTCTTCCCACTTCCGTTTTTGAATGCATCCTTCATCCCGTAGCCAGTAGTGGTCCTTTCCAACTACAGGTCTCTCCTAGTCTGGGTTCCCCCAGAAAACAGTGGGTGCACTGCTACTTTCTTAGGAAGTTGGAAACAGATTCTGAGGCAGGGTTTTGTGCAAAGGATGTTTGTAAGGGAGTGCTCTTTGGATCAACACTTGTGGAAGAGAGGGAAGATAAAAAGAGTTGAGCAAGAGGAGAAGTCAGGCGAGAATAGCCTCAACCAAACCCATACGGAGTTCTGGAGCTAGTGTTGCCCCACATTAAGCCAAAATGGCTAGGTGTGGACCCACATCTTGATCGGTCATTGAATATATTGGCTGCCTCAGAAGGGCTGTTGACAGCACCGCCAGTCACAGGGGCAACAAGTCCTGCCTTAAAGGGGTGTCTGGATAAGGCATTGTCATGTTCATCCCTTGCGCTGCTGGGCTCTGCTTCATATGTGTTCAGGAGCAGTTCCTCCAGAATTCTAAAGTGCCTCTGAAGAGGGAAATGGGAAAAACTTTAGGCCCTGCGGACAGAGCCGGCTGAGCATAATATTGCAAATGATACTTGGCTCCTTTCTCCTGACCCAGACCCTCATCTTGGAGGGGTCTTACCCCTTGCTTATCTTGTCTTTCTCAGCCCGGGGTTGTTGCACTTGTTCATTTTCTATCAGAATTTGGCAGAGAGGTCCTAAGCGGTACCCCTGGGCTCATCCGGGTGCCAGATGTATTCCTCTGTTACCGCTGCGTGACATGAGCCCTGCCTCCACCTGGCATTCAGGTTCATAATGATGACTCTTGTCGGCAAAACCCTAAGCATTAGGGGTCTGGTGTGCACTGGTAACAGCTGTCATTTGTAGATTTATGAGATTCGTATTTTGTCACCCGGTAGAAATGTTGTTCCTTTGAGGTCTAGAACCCGTATCCTTGCACAGCTCAGCATCACAGCAGTGGAAAGTGCAAAGTTTCCAGGTGGGTCATTGCTTATGATAGTAAATAGGGCTTAGCGATTTCCGCATCTGCTGCAGAGTTCTTTCTTGCCCTCAGCCCCACTCAAAACTGACAGCTTTATGTGCCACCTAGGATGAGCCTGACAGTAGTCTCAGATGTGGAATATGCTTCCTTCATAGCCTGGAGCGGCCTGCCAGGATATGTGCTTCCTTCCTCATGGCAAGAGATACAAGATACGAGAAATTGTCCTTTGCTTTGAATGAGATGTCCTAGCATGCCAGAACCTTTATAAGGTTTACCTGCCAACTTCTGGAGTACGCGTCTCACCAAGGTTTAACCTCTGAGAAGCTAGGTCAGTTCCTTCATCAACAGAAATGGACATAATTATAGTATCTACCTCCTAGAGCTGCTATAAAAGTTAAATGAAGTAATTTGTGTGAACTCACACCGAAAATACGTCTGATAGTTAGTAAGCACTCAATAAATGTTAGCTGTTGTTACTGTATGCCAGGTAGAGTGTTCTAATTTCTAGACATAATATTGAAGCAGACTTGGACCATTCACCAAAAACTTAAAGCTTGATGTTTATTACTCGTTAGGTCTAGCATTCATCTTCTATCTCAGTGAGAGTAACAGTACTTACTAAATAACCTTAGTGTTTATTCTCTGTGGTTGTATAAATAGATTTAGCATTAAAATATAACATGAGGCCTAACGACAGTAAGAATCCTTTTGCTTATTTTGTGCTTAGCACTGTACTTAGAAAGAGTAGGGAAACGTGGGGGCATGCATATGGACGTGCCAAGTAAGGAGAGCTTAAATGACAAAGCCAGACATATGTGGTATTCTAGAGATTGAGATGTGGTAGGAATAATTATGATGTGGAATAGAAAACGATAAATAAAGCAGACTGACTAAAGCTGTAGCTCACAGCAGGAAAGCTTTATGGTCAGGTGTGCATGAAGATGAGTCCACACCATGGAGAGCCTGTAAGCCTAGCAGAGATGGATCATTATCCTGTAATGGTCAGAACATAGCTGACATTTTTAAGCAGGATAGTAATGTGATTTAAAGAGGTATTTTTAGTTTCAGTTGTTTTTTGATTTTTTTGTTTTTTTGTTTTCCCTTGGCCATGCCCATGGCATCTGGAAGTTCCCAGGCCAGGGATCAAACCCGTACCATAGCAGTGACCCAAACCACTGCAGCAACAACACCAGATCCGTAATCTGCTGCACCGCAAGAGAACTCCTTGGCTTTGGTGGTTTTAAATTTTTTTTTTTTTGTCATTTTGTAGAAGATAAAAATGTTCTCAATGTTTTGGACTGTTCCAAAAAAATTCTTTTCTGAGCTGTGTCTAATCTAAGCTCTAAAGAACAAATTTTGTAAGACATTATGCTTTCCATTCTCATCTTTTTCTGTAATGTTTACATATATCATTTTCAAGGGATTCCAGAGTTTTATGAAAATAGGAATGCTGGTTGTCACAGTTCAAAAATACACAGATCAAAATATGAAGTAATTGGGAAATTAGCACTGCAGTGCTCACTCTTCAACTGTAGGTGGAAAATTAAAGGTAAACTACATAGCAGGGTTCAGAATAAAATATATTTAAGCATTCATGTCCTTGCAGGTTTATAAATTGCCGGGTATGTCTGTAACTACTTTGCTATTATGTGGCCAGAACACTGGGGACTTCAGGATGTGTATTTTTGAACTGATTCCTCAACAGATAACTGCACTATTCCGGAATGCTATTGCTGTGTCAATAGTTGTACTTATTGTTTCAAAATTTTTCCATTTTTCCCTCTAATTAACTTAGAATGTCTCTAACGTGATTTGCAAAGAATTTTATATTTATATTTTGCAATCAGCATTTGACTGGAGCTCAGGTTTGAGACATGCACTACAACGTGTAAACGTTTTGTAAGATAATAAATAGCTCCTAAATGTTTTATGATTGCCTGTTCCCTGCTAATTGGTCATGGATTTAAAGTCCCCGTTGTTTAATTTTTTTTAATTTGGGGGAAATTTTTATAAATGAGAACGTGTGGGACTTCCTGTCACAGCTGTTGTCATTTAAAGTTTGGACACGTCCTCACAAATGAAGCCCTGCTGTGAAATCAAAGTCCAGAGGCGTCTTGGCATCCCCACCGTTTCCTTAGGAGAAGATTACAGCTCAAGTCTGTTGAACTTTGTTGCCTGGGGCCTCATGACAGTCTTCAGAAACATGCAAGGCATTTCTGTTAAAGAAACTCAGATGTGCTAGGACACAGGGGATGACATTCTTGTGCAGAGCAGTGACCTAAGCAAAAGGGTGAGGAATAAGTGAGGAAGAAAAAGATGATTCATGCTTTTTGCTGTATTCTGGGATTATTTTATAAAAACCCATGGAGATGACAGAGAATAGGAAAAATATGTGGTGTTTTCCTACATGGCCTATATACTTTTTCCAGCTTTGCCGAGGTATAATTGACAAAATTGTGCTATATTTAGGAGTTCCTGTCGTGGCTCAGAGGAAGTGAATCTGACTAGGAACCATGAGGTTGCGGGTTCGATCCCTGGCTTCACTCAGTGGGTTAAGGATCTAGCGTTGCCATGAGCTGTGGTGCAGGTCACAGACGTGGCTCGGATCTGGCGTGCTGTGGCCGTGGCGCAGGCTGGCAGCTACAGCTCCTATTAGACCCCTAGCCTGGAAACTTCCATATGCCGCGGGTGCAGCCCTAAAAAGGACAAAAGACAAAAAAAAAATAAAAAATTGTACTATATTTAAAGTGTAATATGTGATGACTTATTATAGTATACACTGTGAAAGGATTCCCACAATTGAATTAATTAACACATCCGTCACCTCACAGATTTACCTTTTGGGGAAAGGGTGAGAGTACCTAAGTTCTACCGTCTTAGCAAATTTAAATTATATGGTACAGTAATATCAACTGTAGTTCATCTAATATGTACCCTTTACTAACATCTTCCCATATCACCCATGCCCCAGTCCCTGGCAACCACCGCTGAGTTTCTAAATTCAACCTTTTTTTTTTTTTTTAAAGATTCCATCTATAAGCCATGCCATGCAGTAATATTTATCATTCTTTGTCTGGCTTATTTCACTTACCATAATGCCCTTCAATTCACCCATGTTGTTGCAAGTGGCAGGATTTCTTTCTCTTCTAAGGTGAAATAATACTCCGTTGCATTTATAAATCACACTTTACCCATTCATTTATTGATGGATATTTGGGTTGCTTCCATACCTTGTCTCTTGTTAATAATGCTGTAGCGAACATGAGAATACAGGGATCTCTTCAAGATAATGTTTTTGTTGGAGTTTCCATTGTGGCTCAGTGGTTAACGAATCTGACTGGCATCCGTGAGGACACAGGTTCAATCCCTGGCCTTGCTCTTGTTTAAGGATCCAGCATTGCCGTGAGCTGTGGTATAGGTTGCAGGCATGGCTCGGATCCTGCATTGCTGTGGCTGTGGTAAAGCTGCAGCTCCGATTCGACCTCTAGCCTGGGAACCTCCATATGTTGAGGGTATGGCCCTTAAAAACAAAAATAAAAGATAATGTTTTTGTTACCTTTGCATATATACCCAGAGGTGGGATTGCTGAATCATATGATAGTTCTATTTTTAATTTCTTGAGGAACCTCCATATCGTTTTCCATAGGGACTGTACTAGTTTATACTCCCACCAACATGTACAAGTGTTCTCTTTTCTCTACATCCTCTCCAGCACTTATTTCTTATCTATTTGGTAATAGCCATTCTAACAACCAGAAGATAGCTCATTGTGGTTCTGATTTGCATTTCCCTGATGATTAATGATAGGGAGTACTTTTTCATGTACCTGTTGGCTGTTTGTATATCTTCTTTCGAAAAAAGTTCAGTTTCTTTGCCCATTTTTTTAGTTATTTGGTTTTTTGCTATTGAGTTGTATGAGTCCCTTGAATATTTTGGCTATTAGCCCCTTACTGGATATATGTTTTGCAAATATTTTCTCCCATTGCATAGGTTGCCTTTTCATTTTTTTGTTCATTTTGTTGTGCACTTTGCTGTGCAGAAGCTTTTCAGCTTGATGTAGTCCCATTTGTTTATTTTTGTTTCTGCTGCTTTTAGTGTCAAATCCAAAGCATCATTACCAAGAATAAGAAGCTTACCACCTGTGTTTTCTCCTAGGGATTTTATAGCTTCAGACCTTTATGTTCAAGTCTTTAACCCATTTTTGAGTTGATTTTTGTATGTGATATAAGATAGGAGTCCAGTTTCATTCTTCATGTGGATATCTCATTTTTCCAGCCTGATCTTTATTTAAAAATTGAAACCTAAATGTGACTCCAAGGTAATGACTGCCTTCAAAGTCCTAAGTTGATTTGATCGTTTTCTTTGAAGGGAGTTCTGATACGTATTCTTCCTCTTTCGCTCTTGCTCTCCCCTCTCTCTGTCGGTCTTTCTCCCTCTGCCCCTCTTCTGCTCACCCCTCTACTTCTCTCCCCCACTTCCCCTCTTCTTTTCTCTGTAGTACACACATTTCTACAGGTGTGGCTGAATAACATTACTCATAAGCTTCTCGTGGTTACTCTTTTCATGTCTAAAACTCACGTTCTTGAATTTTAAAGCGGAGGTCACTTGACCCAACTTAATATCTTCCCAGCCAGTACCCTGACTCCATCAGCCGTGCCCAAAGACACATCATAAATGAACACAAATGTCTGTCATAATATGCCCCATTCAGCTGTGAATTTATCTGAGCTCTTTAAAATGTGCGCGCGTGTGTCATCTGTGTACCTTCTTGGAATAGTTTCCTGAATTCATTAGCTACAAAATGCCTGCCATATAGTAGATAATAAATATTCGTTGAATGAAAATTGTTATTCAAAAGAATACCCTGCTAATTATTCAGAGCACTCATTCTGGAAATCTAAGACCTGACAAGGTAATTTTTTTCTACTGATCTTTTCACTGTTGTGACATTCAGAAACAAAGCGTAAATCATTCAGTAACTTTCCATGAATATTGATACTGCTAATTTACTGCTATAAAAATACTATCGAAGAGCTAATAGTTTAGTAAGGACGTAGAAAAGTAAATAGATAATTATAATACAGTATGCTGTATGCTAAACATTAGCATACATATATTCTAGTTCCAGTGATAGTAACATTTGTTGAGTACTTACTATAGGTACAATTTTAAGTATTTTACTTGTATTACTGATTTCTAACTTAATTGTACCATGATCTGACAACCGTATCTATATAATATTAATCTTTTGGAATTTACTAAGACTTATTTTATGGACCAGTATGAAGTCAGGTTTTCTAAATCCATATGAACAGTTATGGGCAGAGTGTTAGAGTATAAACAGATCAAATCAGTTTTGGTATATAGTGTTCTGTATATTTCCATTAGGTCTAACTTTAAAAATAAATCTTCTTTAGGTTTATTGATTTTTCTACCTGTGTAATCTGTCAGTTATTGAGAGAGTTATATTAAAAGCTTTCAATGCAATTGGGAATTCGCCTATTTTTTTATGTCTGTCATTTACTTTATATTTTGAGGTTAATGAAAAGTTATTAAGTTTATACATGTTTAAAATTGTTATATATCTTTCTGGTAAATTGAGCTATTTTATATAATACTTCTTTTATTTATAGTATGCTTTTTGCCTTAAGATTACTTTGTGTGATTATTAATAGAGCCATCTCAGCTTCTTTTGGTACTTTTTTCAGTACATCTTTTTCTATCCTTTTTTGTATTCTAAAGTTATAGATTTGTCTTTTTAAATAAATATTTGAATTCTAGTTTTTCATTCAGTTATAATTGTTGTCTTTTAATCAAAATATTTGGTCTATTTCTACTATTATATTTTTCTTTATTTCTACTATTGTATTTTGTTGTTTTATTGTTTCCCTTTTCTGGGTTTCTTTCCCTTGCAGGCTTTACTTTGAGTTGTAGTTTTTGTGTTTGTTTTTCTTTCAGTCCATTTTTTCCTCCACTGTTTTAGAAGGTGTAACGCATTCTATTTCTATTCATTTGGCAATAATATGGAAGAATTTAAATGCTTACTTAATTTATCAAAATCTAACTCTAGTCTACCACCTAACAATGTCTGTATTACCGTGGTTGTGTATTTTTTTCAGTTTCATGTTAATTTTGCTTATTAAAGTATAGCTGATTTACAGTGTTTGTTTCTTTCGTACAGCAAGGATGTATATTTTAGTTGTATTTTATTTTTCTTTAGTACTGAAAGACATTATTTTATCATTTCCTATGTTCAATGTATGCTTACTTTACTTATATATCTATTCCTTCCCTTGCTAAATTATCTTTTTATTTATTTTTTATCTTTTGGTCTCTTTGTCTTTTTAGGGCCACACCTGTGGCATATGGAGGTTCCCAGGTAAGGGATCTAATTAGAACTGTATTCACCAGCCTACACCACAGCCACAGCAATGGGGGGATATAAGCCGCTTCTGCGACCCACACCACAGCTCATGGCAACACCAGATCCTTAACCCACTGAGCGAGGCCAGGGATCAAACCTGCAACCTCATGGTTCTTAGTCAGATTCGTTTCTGCTGCGCCATGACAGGAACTCCCTAAATTATCTTTTCATAGCTCAGACTTTGATCTTGTATTCTAGGTGGCCCTAGGGATCCCAGCTTCATTGAACTTCTACATTTAGCAAGCACTGAGTTTTGACTTCCTATCTTTTGAGTCTTTTGAGTTTTTCAGAACTAATACTCAGATTTCCTTTGCTCATCAACTATTCCTGAGGTAAAATTCCTCTTCAGCACTCTGGCTCTACGAGTTCCCACTTAACTTATATTTTGGTCTGACTATTCCTTATTTTCTTGCCCGTTCATTGACTTTTAGTAAAGATTTTTAAGATATTATCTAGCATTTTAGTTGTTTTTCAGTAAAAATGTGTATCAGTATATGATATCAACCATAAATAAAGAAATAAAAGTACATAACTAAGTTTTTCAATGATCTTTTGGTTGGAATGCCTTCAGAAGATTTTTTTTAATGCTATTAAATAATTTTTTTTCAAACTTACCCAGGTAAACCTTAATGACAATTTGTAATAAAAGTAAAAATGCCATAGCACAGTAAATAATGTATTATAGATTTCAGTTCCCATATATTTGTGATTTCTGGTAAATGTCCTAATAATGCTCATTTCTCTTTGTTTTACTTAAGGATTGTTCAAGTTTAGAAGAATATAACATTGCTGCAGCATTACTTCCTTTGACCAGTGCTTTCTATAGGGTAAGTTTCATTGGTCTATATATAAATCATTATGATTTATATAGATGTATTCAGTTTAGTTTATCATGGAGCTACATCAGCCACGTCCCCATAGTATATCTAAGACATATCTGTGGCTAAATATAACATTTATTGCATACCATGCATAAAAAAAATAATATATGATGTTAAATCATCTCCTAAAATATAACCGCACCATTCCATTCCTACTTTATTGTTCTTTAGAGCACTTGATAACACCTGAAATTATGTTGTTTCCTGACTAGTTTATATTTGACTGTTTTCCCCCACCAAAGAAAATAAATTTCACAAGGCTGGGATATTGTCTGTCTTATTTGTTGCTGTATTCTAATGTCAATCAGTAAATATTTGATCAGTGAGGAGTTCCAACTGTGGCACAGTGGGTTGAAGATCAGCGTTGTCTCTGTTGTGGCATGGATTCAACCCCCGGCCCGGTGCATTGGGTTAAGGATCCTCATTGCTGCAGCTACGGTGTAGGTCACAGCCGCAGCTCAGATTTGATCCCTGGCCCACTTCCATTTGCCGTGGATGCAGCCCAAAAAAAAAAACACACACACACACACAAATGTTGTTGAATGAATGAATGAACAAGCTAGATAAATAAATGGAGGGAGAAATCAGGGTTTGACCTCACTGGCAATTTCTGTGAACCATTTGAAAATTTTCTGGAACGGTCAGTGATTTTCCTTCATTCTGTCATTGATCGTAGTTCTCCTAGCCATGCGTTTTCGTAAAGAGATTCTTATGGCAAACAAGTCCAGCAAATTGTTGTTCTCTCTTTTCCTGTGAAGGACTTGTAAAATAGGAGTTAAATAGCCACGCTCTGAGCCACGTATTGAATGTGTCCTCCTGAAGCGTGCAGCAGTAGGAAACAGTCCGCTGGTGCTGGCCATGCCACCTCCCCATTCATCAGGAAACTCAGAACTTCAGAAGGGTGATATGAAAGGACTTCTGGCTTAAGCTACTTGTATTTCATTGAGCTCTAAGTCAGGAGAGCTTATCAGATATTCCCAGATCTATCTTAGTAGAGAACGAGGCACCAAAGTGCCTCAGCTGGGCCATAAAATGACCCATGCCCTTAGATGCCGGCGGTATTCTCTTACTCTGTTGTCCTGCCCACCCTTTTTCCTTCACCCACCACTTCTAACTGATGAGGACTAGTCCCTTTCCTGCACCTAGTAGGTGCTCGGTTTTAAAAAAAAGCGTTACTTCAGTTTTTTAAAAGATTTATTTCCAGTGCTTTGTTCACAGTCTCTGAGTGAAAGGTCTTAACCCAAAGGTTCTCATAATTAGTGCTTTCTCTGCTGCTGAGTCACTGCATATTCCTCTTTCTTCCTCCTTGCCTTCCCATCCTATTCTAAAACAGAAAGTGGGGAATTCCTGTTGTGGCTTAGTGGGTTAAGAAATCGACATAGTCTCCGTGCGTGAGGATGCAGGTTCAACCCCTGGTCTTGCTCAGTTGACTAAGGATGTGGGTTCAATCCCTGGCCTTGCTCAGTTGACTAAGGATGCGGGTTCAACCCCTGGCCTTGCTCAGTTGCTGTGACGTAGGCCTGCAGCTGCAGCTCCAATTCAACCTCTAGCTCAGGAACTTCCATATGCACAGGCGTGGCCCTAAAAATAAAAACAAAACAGAAAGTGGAGTTTATGAGGCTTACGCTTCTGAGAACCAGCAAGTCATACTGAGCATGCTCAGGAAACAAGGACAAATCTCAAAAATGTCAAACAAGTGAATCTGAGTTTAGAAACTAATGACACCGAGCTGGAGCTTGGACATCATCTCAAGCCCATCTCCAGTCCCACTCTAGTTTTCCTTAAATGCATACATACTAGTCTTTCCTCAGCTCCCTAGTCCTTCATCTCACTCCCTTGTCTGCATGGAGAACAGTGTTACAAAAATAAGCCAGGCTCTCCTGTATCCTGTATGGAGCCACCAAGGAAATTTGTCTCCAGAGCTCATAGTAACCAGAAACGGTTCTCAAGGTAACCAGTAACTTGCTTCTAACTAACCTTCATTTGGACCCTCACGTGGGCATTTGTTAAAGAAAATGGCATTTTAAGATGTTTCCACTTTGGTACTTAAGACATTTTTAAAATTTAGATAATGTGTAGAAAAAAAAAAGGAACATAGGGAAAATAAGAATTGACAGTAGGAACTCAATTGCTAAAGTAATCCAGGTTACTTAAGATTTTTTTAAGCTGCATCATTTATCCATTTTACAGTGTGTCTTATTGAGGGTTTGATCATCATAGCAAAAACACCATGAGTGATGGGATGTAAGGAATCTATTACAGGGAACAGCTTTTACCTGGTTGTGGAAGCCGGGGAAGAAGTCTGTGGAAAGCCTTGAATTAGGGTCTGCCTGTGAACCAGAAGTCACTGTAGGTCATCGGAGCAGCAGTCAGGAAGAAAAGCTGGACATGACCTAGAGAAGAACAAGAACGAACCAGAATCTCTGTATGTTTCTTACCTCCTCTAACCTCAAGAAAGCGGGTGACCTGGAAAAGAAGCAGCACTGCTGGCCATGGAGCTACACATGTGCCTGGCTGTGGACTAGGAGAAGCTAAAGGGAGGGATCCCATAGGAACTGAAGGAAATGTGGCTCAGTTCTTTCCACAAATCAAGATGATCCAGCAGATGAGTGACAGATGTGTGAGATACAGCAGCACCTGGCATCCTATACTGACTCTCACGATGTAACGGCTGCTGCTTCATTTTTGCCTTCCAATTCTTTGATTTCTCTTGCAGTTAACCCTAACCTGGAATCATAGACGATTCTGGGACATGTAGTTCTTTTCCTTTTTTTCTTAATGGATTTTATTTCCATTATAGGTGTACATAAATCATCACAAGTCAATTTGACAGATTTTGTGGCACATGTAGTTCTAATTTAGCTTAGTTTACACAATACGAAACTATCACACTGTTTTTTGTTTGTTTTGTGAAAGCTTTTTAGTGCAATTAGTTAGCAAGTTGGGCTACATGCCATGCTTTTTTCTGTGTTATCAAACTTAGGTTTTATGATCGGCTTATAGATTTAACTCTTTGTTGTTGGCTTGGCTTGATTTTATTTGATTTATTCCAGTTTAATTTTGTTTGGGCATGAATTAGTCAAGGTCAGATTAGGAGCCATGAACTCTACCAGTAATATGAGCAGGCAGATTTAATATAAGGAGTTATTAAGTAGTGATAGGGGATAGTTAACTACTGAGAAGTAAAGAGAATTTTAGAGAATGCAGGAGATGTAAATAAAGGGAACAGCTGTTATCTCTAATGTTCAGGCAGAGTTCCCAAGAAAGGAGCAAACTTGGGAGAGGGCCGCTTCCCAGCAAAATGAGATTCAGACTCTGTCAGAGAGGTGTTGCTGTGGCCACTGAATGGCACTGGGGTGAAATTCACCGAGGTGCCACAGACTAGGGCTGGCGAGCAGGAAACTGCCTACCGGCAAGCCTTGCTAGGAATCTATCCACTAGGGTGCCAGAAACTTGATAGGAAGCCATCCTCTTTGGGGCACCACTGAAATTTGCAAAGAGGTGGGCACATCTGGGCATTCCACATGTGATTAGCAGGTACATGCCACAGGAACGACAGGGAGAAGCACGCCACATCCAGGAGAATAAACCACTTCTACTGCAGTGTACCTTCTTTTTTCTTCCTTTTTTTTTTTTTTTGTCTTTTGAGGGCCGCACCCACAGCATATGGAGGTTCCCAGACCGGGGTGGTTAATCAGAGCTGTAGCCACTGGCCTACGCCACAGCAATGCGGAATCCGAGCTGTGTCTGTGACCTACACCACAGCTCATGGCAACGCTGGATCCTTAACCCACAGAGCAAGACCAGGGATCGAACCTGAGTCCTCATGGATACTCGTCAGACTCTTTTCTTCTGAGCCACAATGGGGAACTCCAGTGTCCGTTCTAACAAAGCTTAATATTATGCCAGCTGGCAAAGGAGATATGTTTACAGGTCCAGCTCCAGTACCACAAAGCAAGGCAAAGCAAGGTAGATTTGCAGGAAAGAGGCACTGCGTTGATAGCCAACAGAGATGGATTAGCGAGCGAGTGGATCATACTGATTCTTAGATACTTCCAGAATATCTGTCTTATGGGAAGTTATTTCTGGTGCATAGTAAATTTGTTAATTTAGGAAAAATTTGTAAATATAATTCTCTTATCGTAGCTGTAGGTTGCAGATGAGCACTCCTCAACTTTTCAGAGGGTATACACTCCTGGTCTCACTCAGCATTGCTTCAGAAAATGGACTCAGCTGCTTGTCTTGTTTAAACTTGCTTTGAACATATTTTAATATGTTTATTTGTCAAAGTTCCCCTTGTTGCACAGTGGAAACGAATCTGAGGAGGAACCATGAGGTTGTGGGTTTGATCCCCAGCCTCGCTCAGTGGGTTAAGGATCAAGCATTGCCGTGAGCGGTGGTGTAGGTCGCAGACGCTGTGGCTGTGGCGTAGGCTGGCAGCTGTAACTCCGATTCGACCCCTAGCCTGAGAAGCTCCATATGCTGCAGGTGCAGCCCTAAAAAGACAAAAAAAAAAAAAAAAGTTTGTTTTCTTTTTCAGTGTAACAACAGGTTATTGATCATCTCAACATAAGAAGTTACTATGCCAGGCTACATCTTGAGCAGCAAGATGAACAAAACATTGGCCACTGTGTGGCTTAGGAGAAACGAATCTGACTAGTATCCATGAGGCCCCAGGTTCGATCCCTGGCCTCGCTCAGTGGATTAAGGATCTGGTGTTGCCGTGAGCTGTGGTGTAGGTTGCAGACGTGTCTCGAATCCTGCATTGCTGTGGCTGTGGTATAGGCTAGCAGCTGCAGCTCTGATTCAACCCCTAGCCAGGGAACCTCCAAATGCCATGGGTATGGCCCTAAAAAAAATAAATAAAGACATAAATAAATGTCATATATAATTAAACCAATTATCTTTTAATAAATACATCAGGAAAAAATGTGAGATGTAAAGCATGATTTCTCAATTGAAAGAAATGTATTTTGCATTTCTGTCTCTATGATTTTATAGTTCTTTAATTTTTCTATTGCTGAATTTTTATTTTTGCTTATACATCCTTAATGAACATCTAGCTAGCTTCTCTGACTAAAAAAAATTTGAGACCTAGGTATCATTTTCATTTCAAAATATAAAAGCCCCGTAGTTCCCTTGTGGCTCAGCAGTTTAAGGATCTGACATTGTCAGTGCTGTGACTCTGATTATAGCTGTGGTGCAGGTGTGGCCAAAAGAAAAAGAAAAAGAGAGAGAGAGAGAAGAAAGAAAAATGCAAAATATAAAAGCCCAAGGCAAGTATATTCAGGATAGCGTGACAGGAAAAATCTGTTGAAAATCTGCAAAAGTTATTTGTGTAAACTTAGCTTACCTAATCAGTGAAAGAAGCAGAAAGTGAACAATATAGCATGGAGATTAGCAGAATTTCCAGTTCCATCTCCTGAGTAATGACCTTCCTGTGGCCAGACTCTAGCAGTAATTCTGCCCCCCCAAGTAAGTAAACTAAAATCTATTATCTGTATCTTTCATGTTAAAGCTGGATGTCTCTTATGTGAGCCTATGCACCTAATAGAACACAGTAAAGAACAGAAGTCCAGGGCAAAATGATAAGAATAATATTTATTGAAGTCTTACTGTGTACAAGATGCCACATTTGGCTTACTGCACCTGATTGAGCACAATGAGTGTTATTCCCACTTTAAGACAAGGGAGCTCTGCTTAGAGAGAATCTGTACTGCTTTGCCAGTCAGTAGCAGAGTTCATACTCTTTAACTATAACAGCATTTCCCCAAGTGCGTCCCAATTTATGCAGCATACTTCTGGGGGCTGTTTTTGTCTTTTCGCTCAGAGATATTGAACTGACATCACTCCAACCTCCTTATTTCTCCAGCCGTTTTCATCCATGTATTTAACAAAGGTAATTTCAGTGGAGGAGGCCAAGTTGGGGCTGAGTAATTAGATGTTATGATTAATTTGATAAATAATTATACATCTTTATTTGTAAATTCCTAATTTCCACATATTTCTAATATAAAACATACTAAAGTACTCAGAATCCATCAGATGCACTTTTGTGTTTCTTTGATGACTTCGAAATTACTTGGGTAACTAACGGGCTTTGACTCTTAGTCGTTAACGTGCACTCTCGTTGCCCTACTATAGATCTAATAGCTTTTAGGTAATTTTAACTGGTGGAATCCAAATGAACCCATAGTCCACGGTGTTAAGATTGCTGAGAGAAGAAAAAAATCTGAAGATAATATAAAAAAAATGATATTTCATCAGTTTTAATTTTCCCCATTGGTAAATGACAAGAGAGATTCTTTAATATCTACAAAATAGGAAAAGAATTTTGTTTTTCTTAAGCCTTCTTGATCTGGATACATTGTATTTCCTACAACAGGTCTCAAAGGATTACATTTTTGGACCCCCAAAAGAGGAGGCAGAGTGATGAAGGGTCTTTTTTTATCTTTTTTCTGCAGTAAAATCAAGTATTAATCTTAAAAATCAGTCAGCAGAAAAATGCTTGAAAGTGAAGACAGGCATCAACACTGGGCTGAATCCAGATTTGAGCTGGAAAAGACATAAATGTGTTCATTATAGCAGATGCCTCCAGCACAGCAGATTTTGGAATGGCCAAAGAGAATATTTCCTCCCTTTATTTTCTTTCTGTTCTTTAGGACAGCTTAGCATTCCTTCATACTCCTCCCTCTCAGCACAGTCTCTTCTTGCTTTTCTTGCTTTTTCTTTGCAGTTTTACATGGCTGCTCCTTTCTCCTCATCCTCCTGTAAAACCTCTGCTTTCTGAAAAACTGTGTATTATTATAATTAGTTTGGCATTACTGTGCTTTACTAATATTAGCTTAATTGTCACAGTTTAAACTAGTGATGTAAGACAGTTACAGAATCATATATTCAGAAGTTCTGGGATGGATATTAATTACTGTTATGTTTTCCAGTGAAGAATTAACAAGTGTTTGTGGAACATTTTTTCTGGCCTTTTCAACTTTTTCATATTATGATCAAAAGTGGGGGGCCCTTTTGTTCATTCTTCAGGAAATAAGACCGCCTGCTAGTGCAGTTCAGCTCTGCAGACATTGAACTCCTGCTGCCATGTCCCAAGTGTTAGTAATACAAAGTAAACAGTCAGCATCTCCGCCCTTGAGGAGCACATGCGCTTCCAGAAAAGACAGATTAGTAAAATAAGTTATAGCATAAATGTTCTGAAACAGGTGTAATGCAAGTACTATATATACAGTAATTCCTGGTGCAGCAGGAACACTACGAAGAAATCAATGACATTTGTGCCTTGAGACATAAATAGGCATTTGTCTTACAGGTGAGGATGAAGTGAGAAGTAGGTGGACAGGGAAGACATAAATATTACAGGCAGAGAAAGCACCATGAATCACTTGATTGGGAATGGTGACTGGAGATGGAAGCGGAACGACAAGGTGGTCTGTGGCGAGGCTGTGAAAGGCTTCGTGCGCCATGTTAAGGAGTTTGAATAATGCTGTATAAATAACAAGGTGTTTTTTTTTTACTGCTGCACTCATAACTTTTTTAAGGTTTAAAATAAACTAATAGCAAAGACAAGATTTTGAAAGAGCATGGTTACTTGTGAAGTTACTTTACTTTGGTAGAAAACTTTATCTCAACCAAATCTTTAAGTGTCTGAATTGTATGAAATGCTATCCTGTGCATTTTATGTAAGCTGAGGTGATGCTTAAGACATGGTTTCTGCTGTCTTTTTAGTCGATTATCTAGTAGAGTAGACAGGCACGAAAATCACTAGTACGATATAAAATAGGAGGAAACAAAATATACTATTATACTGAGTAGGAAGAGTGTGTCAAGGATTAGGGAAACTAACTTATTCTTTATTTTTTAATTCCCCATACTCTCCCTTACATTTGACACTGTACTTTGCGGGAATTGTGTTTTCTCTTCCTCCCTTTGCCTCTGAGCTCAGGCTTTGACATGTGTGAGTTTTGTCCCCTCCCTCGTATGGGGGCCTTCTCCATCAGATTGCCTAATCAAGTTTCCATGCTTTCCTGGGCTTATTTGTCATTCTTTACTCGTTTCCCGCCTTTCAGAGCCCTCTTTCTATGACTTCTGCTTTAGCCAGTCTTAGAGCATCCTTCAACACTAATATACATGAAAGCTACACAAAACGAGACACTTTATCAGCGTTCTAGAGAAAGTTGCTACCAGTGATTAACCTTCAACTCCAATTTATTATCAGTATTCAATCAAAACTGCTGACCCCATCGTGTCTGAGAGATATCCACCTTGGAGGAGGGGCCTGCCATTTCTTCTTCATTGTCCTGTAACAGAGTCCAGTTTGAAGTACAAACTACCATGCAGTGTGGGGATCAAGCCAGATGCTTGGAAACGGAAGGATGATCTGACTGTCTTCTCAGATTTTAATGCTTATTTTTTGTTCTGGAATTTGGTGCCTTAGTGGGAATAGCGTCTACTACAGTTAAGAGACTGGAAAAACATTGTGTGAGTATGGTTACTGTAAAGGGTTTTCAGTATGCTGAGAAGAGATCAGAATCTTGGTTCCATAAATCCTGAGCTAAATTCCAGAAATTTTTCATAAGTCCTTTGGGGCAATGGCCTAACTTTAAAAGAGTTACAAATGCAGATTTGAAATATATATGTAGAACGGATTAGGCAAATATTCTTGAAACGATTCTACATAATGGTAGCGTGTAATTACTTACTTTTCCCCAACGTAGTTTTCTTACTAATACTGGTTGATTTGTTTGTTCAGTTTGGTTCACAGCAAACTAAACATTACATAGAACCTATTAGTTTGTGTGTGATCTGGACCTAACTATAGAAAAAGTTGTCTGTGTATTTTCCCAGTGTCACTAGGGCCCAGAGCACTAAGCAATAGGTTAGGGGTAATAATGACACCAGGAAGACCCCATGTATACACTGTCTTGTGAATATGACAGGCATTGATGTTAATTTTAGCGTGTTAGAGCTATTGCCTGTTGAAAGAAAATAAATAAAAGAATAATCATAATCACTTTTATTGAGTATTTCTGACATGCCAAGAACCAAGCTAAATGCACCCTCAAAAAAGGGTGTGTATAACTTATTATGCCCTTTTGAAAAATATAATCATACTGTTTTTTTAAAATTCTTCCTTAACACATGGTCTGAGTTCTTATCATCTAAAATTTGGGCTTGTCTAAAACTCAGATATCTAGGTTTTAGAAAATAGGGTGGAAGCTCACAAAATAGTTTTTTCCTTCAGGGATTTTCTCATACTTGATGGTTTTGATTTGTATACAGAATTCACTATGAAATTTTTCAACTTTACCCACAAAAGTATTATCAGAGTCCAAAAAAAGTAAGCCATATTCAAAGCCATTTAACTTTGATATTTGTCTTTCTCCGACTTACTTTACCTAGTATGATAATCTCTAGGTCCATCCATGTTGCTGCAAATGGCATTATTTCATTCTTTTTTATGGCTGAGTAATATTCTATTGTATGTTTGTACCACATCTTTATCCATTCCTCTTTCAGTGGACATTTACAATTCTTCCATGTCTTGGTTGTTGTAAATAGTGCTGCTGTGAATATTGGGGAGCGTGTATCTTTTCAAAATATGGTTTTCTGCAGATATATACCCTGGAATGGGGTTGCTGGATCATATGGTAGTTCTATTTTTAGTTTTTTGAAGAACCTCCATACTGTTTTTCATAGTGGTTGTACCAATTTACATTCCCACCAGCAATGTAGGAGGGTTCCTTTTCCTCTTCACCCTTTCCAGCATTTATTTATTTATTGACTTTTTAATGATGGCCATTGTGACCAATATGAGGTGATATCTCATTGTCGTTTTGCTTTGCAGTTCTCTAATAGCAGTGTTGAGCATTTTTTCATGTGCTTTTTGGCCATCTGTATGACTTCTTTGGAGAAATGTCTAGGTCTTCCACCCATTTTTTGATTGGGTTGTTCGTTTGGTTTTGGGGTTTTGTTTTGTTTTGCTTTTTAGCACCACACCTGTGGCATATGGAAGTTCCCAGGCTAGGGGTCGAATTGGAGCTGAAGCTGCCAGCCTATGCCACAGCCACAGCAACATAGCATCTGAGCCACATCTGCGGTCTACACCACAGTTCATAGCAACTCTGAATTCTTAACCCACTGAGCGGGGCCAGGGATCAAATCTGCATCCTCATGGATACTAGTCAGGTTAGTTTCTGCTGAGACACAACAGAAACTCTGGGTTGTTTGTTTTTTTGATACTGAGCTTCATTAGCTGTTTGTGTGTTTTGGAAATTAATCCCTTCTCAGTAGCCTAGTTTTGCAAATATTTTCCCCCCTTCTGTGGATTAGCCTTTCTCTTTGTTTATGGTTTCCTTTGCTGTGCAAAAGTTTTAAGTTTAATTAGGTTCCATTTGTTTATTTTTGCTTTTATTTTCTTTAGGAGATGGATCCAAAAAGACATTGCTGCGATTTATGTCAAAGAGTGTTCTGCCTTTGTTTTTTCTTTTAGAGTTTTATAGCATTCAGTCTTAACATTTAGGTCTTTAATCCATTTTGAGTTTTGGTGTATGGTGTTAGAGTGTGCTTTAATTTCCTTCTTTTCCACGTAGTTGTCTAGTTTTCCCAGCACCACTTACTGAAGAGACTATCTTTTCTTTTTTGTACATCCTTCCTCCTTCATCTGGATGAGTTGACTCTACGTGTGTAGGTTTATCTCATCCTGTACCATTAACCTGTATTTCTGTTTTTTTGTGCCAGTACTATACTGTTTTGATGACTTTGGGAAAACTAAACAGTCTTAATAAGATCAAATCTTCACCTGCTTTTCTAGAACTACTTTCATTGACCAACCCAGACTGATCTATAATTCAAATAGCATCAATTTGTACTTGATAAACTTTATGGGAACTTTTACGTTATACTCACTTTAAAATAGAAATCAATTAAAAACTTTTGTCTGAGAGTAAATTCCTTAAATTGCCAATGAGAAGTAGTCTCATGGAAGTTATCCTTTTAAAACATACTTCAAATCATGTCACACCTCTGCTAAAACCCCGCAATTGCTTCTTATCCTACTCAGAGGCACTTTCTGAAACTAATTCCATGATACCACGCCTCAGTTCTCTATCTTTGCTTAAATGTCACCTTTTCTGTGAGACCTATCCTGATAACCCACCCTTTTTAAAATCGTACCTACCCCTCTCTTACTCCCGCTTTTCTGCTGTTTTGTGGGTATATTTATTATACCCACATATATTTATTACCTTTATTTTACGTGTCTTGCCACTAGAATGGTGGGGTCCAGGAAAGCAGGAAGTTTCATTTGTTCACTAGTCTATCCCCATCTCCTAGATTATATCTGGTACACAATCAGTCCTTAAAAATGAATAAAGGAAATCAATGGCGAGGGAAAACAAAAATACACTACAATCAGGAGTTCCCGTCGTGGCTCAGTGGTTAACGAATCCAACTAGGAGCCATGAAGTTGCAGGTTCGATCCCTGGCCTCGCTCAGTGGGTTAAGGATCCGGCCTTGCCCTGAGCTGTGGTGTAGGTTGCAGACGTGGCTCGGATCCCGCGTGGCTGTGGCTGTGGCGTCAGCTGGCAGCTACAGCTCCCATTAGACCCCTAACCTGGGAATCTCCATATGCCACAGGTGTGGCCCTGAAAAGACAAGAAAAAAAAAAGGGAGAGAGAGAAAATCAACAAAGTCCAGAGTTGTTTTCAGAAAGGAATAGTAACCAGACTCTATACTCCAGCTTTGTCTAACTCGAGAACCCATCCCTTTAGCCATTACACAGTACACACCTCCCACAATACAGCTTCCTCCCACCTTTACAAAGCTTTTCATCTAGTGAGTGGGCGCTAGAGTCAGACTGACTGGGAACTAATAGCTCTGTGACCTTGGGCATGTCATTTTACTTCTCTTTTCCAGTGTCATTAACTGTGAATAAGGATAATAGTAACTACCTTGTAGGGTTATTATGAGACTTAACCTATAGCATGTGTAAAGTGCCTTACTGACCAGCACATGGTAAGCCTTCAGTAAATGTTAATGATCGCTCTCGATTTTGTTATTATACCTTTTCCTCCTCCTCTTCCAGTGTCAGCTTTAAGCTCCGTTTTCCCAAGAAGTGTTATAACTGGTGAAAGCCCATCAGCAGTCCTATAGATGGACACCTTGGTTGTCCAACACAAGAATCACCACTCAAACCAGCTGTCCGATTAATTCTTACTGGCCCTGTGCTGAGTCTTGATGGCAATAACAGATCAATAATGTGAGGAAGAGGGGAGTTTCAGAAGAATGGGAGACCTGGTTTGTGTATTGGTCTCGGGTCAAGAGAACTTTGCGATAATCCTCCAGGGGCCCCATAAGAACAACCCTCCCCCCAGTACACACAGACAAAGATACACGCCACTCAACTTACCAGGCTTATCACTTACCCCTCCCTACTGAAAGGTCACGTGCTGATTGCTTGAACTGAAAACAAACGAAATATCTGATTGACTCCCCAGAGATACCAAGGCAAATACGTGGGTTTGGAAGTAGGCTGTCACTAAACATTGACACTGTGGGGTGGAAGGAGTCTTGAAAGTTCTACTCAGGCCTGCTATTTAATCTCCCTGTCCTCTCAGACAGGATTGCAAACCCAAATGCTTAAAGAAGCCAGACTGGTAAATGATTGAAGCGGAAATGTACAGAGCTGGATGTTGTTTGTCCTCTATTAAGGGGACATCTTCTATTTAGTTCCAGCCTTTTGTTGTCAGGCAAAACCATGGGCACAGTGTTAACTAGGTCACGTACTTTTCAAAATAAAACAGAAATCGATTTTTTTTCCAATTTTCCTAGTTATTAATAATAAAATTCAGAACAAGACAAAAAAACTGCAAGATGGCAGTTTGTAGCCTCTGCTTTAGAACTCGTGTGTGGATCTGTGTAGAAAACAATAAGAAATGCAGAATCTTGACTTGAAAGATCTGGCTAAAGATACAGATCTGAGAGGCTTTTGAAGAGAGCTGATTACCAAGCCCTATTGGGAGGGGAGAGGAAAGAAAATAATAGAGGTCAGAAACTTGGGGGAAAAAAAATCTGTGGAATGAGAAAAGGAAGAAAAGCCAAAAAGTGAAAGAGCACAAGAGAATCACATGTAGGAGATCTAGAGAAGCTGCGAAATTCCTGCTTTCCAATAGATAAAGAAAGTTGCTAATTTGAGCGGTCTTTCAGTAGGCTATGTAGTGCCATTAAAAATCAACTAATCATTTACGATCCAAGCAAACAGTGAAAGTGGAAATGTAATTATGAGCCGATGCCAGGCTCTGACTTACTCTACAGCAGCATGGGATTTGTTAGATTCTGTTGGCCTCTCCAAGACCATCCTACTGAAAATGCCCTGAGGGAGCAGGCATCCCATCCGCAAAAAGTCACAGAGGAAGATACGCAATGGGACTGCAGAGCCCCCTCAGGTCTGATTCTGCCTCAGCCTTCCTTTACCTGGCGAGTCCTGGCTGCTAGGATTCCAGGGCCGTCAAGTAATTACTGAGCTGAAGATTTAAAAGTCAGAGTTTTGCAGCGGAATTAACTTAAAACGTAAAGATTTGTTGGAAAGTTTTCATCTTCTAGGGAATATGGGTTTCTCTCCATGCCACGAGTTTGTTTCTTCAAATGGGTTCATCTGTGCTGTCTCTTTTTACCTTGCCATCACCATGTGTGGGATACAGTACAAAATATTTATTGAATTGAAAAGGGAACCAGCCGGCCTGGATGAACCTGGTGGGGAGGAGGAGAGGGGAAGGAGGCATGGGGACACGACTGGGAGTTATACAGCCTAGACTAGACCGTGGGTTATTCGTGGACAACGTGAGGATTGGAAGAAAACATTAGACTGCAGATTTTTAATGGTTCAAAGAATATTCCAGAAGTTCCTGTTGTGGCTCAGTGGTTAATGAATCCGACTAGGAACCATGAGGCTACCAGTTCGATCCCTGGCCTCGCTCAGTGGGTTAAGGATCCGGCGTTGCCGTGAGCTGTGGTGTAGGTCGCAGATGCAGCTCGGATCCCACATGGCTGTGGCTGTCGCGAAGGCCGGCGGCTATAGCTCCTGTTAGACCCGTAGCCTGGGAACCTCCATATGCCACGAGTGCGGCCCTAGAAAAGGCAAAAAGCCAAAAAAAAAAAAAAAAGGAATATTCCATTTTGAAAATAATGCAGTTAAAAGTCCATGAACTCCTCGGGAGTGTTGACTTTATGTATAATAACAGGAGGTAATTACCCTATTTCAGTGTCCAGGTCCCAGATGCTTTGATTTATGTATTGACCACCTTAGGGTGTTTCCATGAAATGTTTGGAATATCTTTACATGACTGAGTACACAACTTATTTTGTTTTCTTTTAATATTACCAAGAGTAATATTAAACAGTGATCAATTCTTTTTTTTTTCCATGTTTATTTTCTCTTTTTTCTTTTTAAGATTTTTATTTTTTCTATTACAGTTGATTTACAATGTTCTGTTAATTTCTGCTATACAGCAAAGTGACCCAGTTATACATACATACATATATGTGTACACACACACACACATACACACACACATTCTTTTTCTCACGTTGTCCTCCATCATGGTGCATCACAAGTCATTGGATATAGTTCCCAGTGCTATACAACAGGATCTCATTGCTTATCCACTCCAGATGCACTAGTTTGCATCTACTAACCCCAAACTCCCAGTGCATCCCACTCCCTCCCCCTCAGCAACCACAAGTCTTCTCTCCATGCCATGAGTTTGTTTCTTTAAATAGGTTCATTTGTGCTGTATATTAGATTCCAGATATAAGTGATATTCTATGGTGTTTGTGAGTTCTTGAATTTAGCTCAGAGGACACGTGGGAGAGTTCAAGTAGGAAGTCAGAAACTGGATACAGACCGTAGTGCCTCCCCCTGGGGCTTGAGCAGATAGGGACCCTCCTGGGCCAGGGTAATTGTGAGTACATGTATTTTGTGCACTCACAGCCCTGTGACAAACAGCGGTCCTCATTTCAGTTATGCTCCAGGAAAAGTGAAATGTACAACCTTGCCAGCAAAGCTGTAGGGTGAAAATGTAGGGATGGAGAGTGAGCTTCCTACTGAGAAGAGCAGCAGAAAGGCTAATGCAATATAGCAGAAATTGCTAACCCCATCCCAGTTCCTTTTTTTCTTTTTTTGCATACATTGAATTTACAAATAAGACCTTGTTTGAAGAAAAGCTAAAAATTGCATTTAAAAAGTTTTGAAATCCACCCCCATCTTTAAATGGTCCACAGCATTTCACCAAAGGTTTGTTGAATTGAATTGATTATCCAGTGTTCAGTACAAGAGCCCATGTCTCTGGATTCCAGATCATGCATTGCACAAAATGAGCTATGCTCTTTTTGCCTGGATCCATGACTGTCAACCCTGCTGTGCATTAGAATCACCTGGGGTACGTTTAAAGCCAGCAGATGTAATCCTCTTGTCAAAAAGTTGAAAACCAAAATCTCTAGAGCTGAGGCCTGGACACTGGGGTCTTAAAAGTTCCACAGCTGGACTGAGAGAGAGGCCTTTAAGGGTCCCAAAACCCTAAGAGTCTGTCATTAACTTTTGTGAAGATATTGATGATAGCTACTATAGTTTAATAATATATTTTACAAGTAAACGTGAGTTGTAAAGACAGCGCTCTCCAAGCCGGGGCAGGGAGTGTGTGTGGGGGGACCTGAGATTTTTAGGGTCCAAAAAATAGCTTCAAGACCTTTTTTCAAATCTCTAAGTTTAAAATTCTGCAAAGCGGAGTTCCCATCGTGGCTCAGTGCTTAACAAACCCGACTAGGAACCATGAGGTTGCGGGTTCGATCCCTGGCCTCACTCAGTGGGTTAAGGATCCAGCGTTGCCGTGAGCTGTGGTGTAGGTTGCAGACGCGGCTCGGATCCTGCGTGGCTGTGGCGACGGCCAGCAGCTACAGCTCCTGTTAGACCCCTAGCCTGGGAACCCCCACATGCCACAGGTGCGGCCCTAGATAAGGCAAAAAGGCAAAAAATAAAATAAAATAAAATAAAATTCTGCAAAGCAAGGTAATGAAAAATGAAGGACACCCGTTTTAATTCATTGCACCTCCTGAGTCAAATCAAAAAGTATTTATTCAGCTCTTTGTGTTCAAGATCCTTTGGCAGGTGAAATGAGGAGCCTCAACATAGAAACTCTATTCTCTGCCTTTCAGGAACTTGGAGATATGTTAGTATTGATATGGGGGTAAAGAACTTACAAAGTGCAGTACTACTGCATAGCATTGATAGCGCTGATTTAACACTTTCTGGATACCAGAAGTGTTGTAAGCACCTTCCATAATACCATGCCGTTTACCTTGCCTTTCAAGGTTATGAGATTAAAAACCCTACTTATGGAGTTCTCTCTGTGGCACAGCAGATTAAGGATCCAGCATTGTCTCTGTGATGGCAAGGGTTCAATCCCCAGCCTGGCACAGTGGGTTAAGGATCTGATGTTGCTCCTGCAGCTGTGGCGTAGGTCTCAGCTGAGGCTCGAATTTGATCCTTGGCCTGAGAACTTCAACATGCAAAAAAAAGAAAAAGGAAAAAAACCTGCTTGTACTTTATTTGACAGATGAGGAAAATAAAGCATAAAGCATAAAAAATCAAGTCATAGGGGTTCCCATCGTGGCTCAGTGGTTAACGAATCCGACTAGGAACCATGAGGTTGCGGGTTCGATCCCTGGCCTTGCTCAGTGGGTTAAGGATCCAGTGTTGCCGTGAGCTGTGGTGTAGGTTGCAGACACGGCTCGGATCCCCCGTTGCTGTGGCTGTGGCGTAGGCCGGCGGTTACAGCTCTGATTTGACCCCTAGTCTGGGAACCTCCATATGCTGCGAATGTAGCCCTACAAAAGGCAAAAAGACCAAAAAAAAAAAAAAGTCATTTACTCAAAGATATGTAAACTCAAGTAGTCTGAGTCCAAAACCCATTCTCCTAACCATCGGTCAACCTATAAAATAGAGGTATTGAAATGGTTGTGGGGTTTTTTGGGGTGTTTTGTTTTGTTTTGTCTTTTTAGGGCCACATCCATGGCATATGGAAGTTCCTGGGCTAGGGGTCGAATTAGAGCTGCAGCTGCCAGCCTACACCATAGACACAGCAATGCCAGATCTGAGCTGCTTCTGCGACCTGCATCACAGCTCATGGCAACACTGGATCCTTTAACCCACTGAGCAATGGCAGGGATCGAACCCGCATCATCATGGATACTCGTCAGATTCTTAACCCACTGGGTCAAATGGGAACTCCAAAGTGGTTGTTTTTAAGTCTTTAACTTAGGGGATGTTATTTTTACACAGAAAATAGATAAAAACACTGGTACAGGAGTTCCTGTTATGGCTCAGCAGGTTAAGAACCCAGTATAGAGTTCGTGAAGGTGTGGGTTTGATCCCTGTCACTCGATGGGTTAAAGATCCTGCATTGCCACAGACTGCAGCATAGGTCACAGATGCAACTCCAATTCTACCCCTAGCCTGAGAACTTCCATATGTCACAGGTGCAGGTGTTTTATATGTATATGTGTATATATATACATATATATATATGTAGAGAGAGAGAGAGAAAGTACTGTGTGTTACCTACTATTGTTATTGTCATATTGTAGCTCTTTGATGCCAAGTTCTGACATCCAGATCAATAAGGAGCTGTCATAGGTGTTGGGTAAGGGGACCAAAATAAATTATATAATTTTTATTAAATTTTCAGTGATATAGGACTTAAATAGCACGAGAAGATATTTTCAAGAACTGTGTTAGAAGTTTGATAAAAATAAGACACCATATCCGGAAGTGCTTATAAATGGTTCCATGCTAAATTACTTCACATAATACAAGTGAAGTAATTTATCTTCTGAAGCTGTGCAGTTGTATACCTTCTGTTATTGAGAATAACGTGTCACTATTAATGATTCTTGTTCTTCCTCGTGGTTACAGTCACAGACTTACTGGCTTCATCTCAAAACCTAAGAACTTTGTGGGAAACTTTCCATAAAACAACAGTGAAACTAATTGATAATATTAATTCATAATTCTCAGAGGTTAACAGATAACGAGGAGATTTATTCTTGCGGAAGCAAGCCTTTGAATGCTCTTTCTGATATGTTCTCTGGCTGCCATTTGTGGTTTTTTTTGGTTTTTGGGGGTTTTTTTGTTTGTTTGTTTGTTTTTACTATCTCAAGTTAAGGAGACATTTGTATTGGACCGGAATTTTTGTCTATCAACTAAGTAATTAATTTCCCAGTTGCATATTTGATGATTAAATGATTACATTGTAAAGACCTATGATAGTATAAGGAAAGCTGTGGAAAAACAGCACATTTTGCTTTTTTGTTTTTCTTACAAAACAAATTCATTTGTTTAATTGAGGAGGTTGGAGTTGCAGAGACTATACTTGGCCAAAGCTGAAATCTGTGATCTTTTTCATTGAAGGAAATAAACTAAAGTTGACATGACTTCTGGGAAGTGCATTGCAGCTGACATCTGGGCATGCCCCATGCCAAAGTGTTATCATGAGAAATTGGTCCACCAGGAGTGGAATTTGAATCTAAAAGATTGGGGGGGGGGCAGTTATCTGGACTGTATCATCTTCTTTGGAATGAACAAACTTAACATTTGTACAACATGATTCTCTCTAGTGGGATGCTGTGTCATAATTGGCAGTTACTTGTTCTTCCTAACACAACTCTGTGCTGTTTCAGAGGGCTTTATCCCAATGTTCTAAAACATTATAAGTGACAGTACATTTTAGAATTAACATCCTAGCCCCCAGCAGAATGCTAAACACATCTTTGGTGCTCTGAAAAATGTTCATAGTTATAGTATAATGTATCTTTAGGTGCCAGTGTTGTGTGCAGAGAGCCCTTTGTCCAAATGCAAATATCTTTTATTTATCTTTTATCTGTCATTCTGCTTTTCTTCTTGGTCTTGAAAAAAATGAGAGTCTATATCCAAAAATGCTTTGGGAATGCTTAATGTGCCATAAATAGCAAAGGAGCCATATATCTTTGTGTTTATGATTGACATTTGTGTAATCTTAAAACACCACTGATCCCGGATCTTTTTGTTGTCCATGGGTGAGCACTTGCCAAAGGCATTAAAATGATTAAGGCATATAGCTCACAGGATGGATGCAAATAAATTATAAATATTTCCTAGTCCTTCTCCTTAAATCTGAAAATCATACTTGTTATTTAAGCCATTGGTAAAAATGTTGAAAAGAGCAGAACTTTATAGCAGTCCACCCGACATTTCCTTTTCAGATAATGTCAATCTACTTAGTCATTAGATGTGAAAAATATGATGGGAAAGTTAATTTGGAATCTAGTCACAGAATGCTTAGAATGTCACATTAAGGAGTTTAGATTAATATCATTCTCTAGTCACTAAGAAGCCTGCAATAGCATACTCTAGAACAGGGCAGTGAGTGACCTGCTTGTGTTTCAGAAACTTAACAGCAGCGTAGATGTTAAGGACAGAGAGGCTGGTGGAGCATTAGTAGGCTGGTGTGACAGACACGTGCTGATAGGGTGCCTAGGGAGAGATCCACATTGAAAGTTACCTATAGCCTGGTTTGCTTTTAGCAAGGGATAGAAACCGAATGCCTATGGAGGCAAAACAAATAAGGCAAATGAGTTAAGCAGGACAAAGGAAGAGGCGGTGTAATGAGGACAGCCCCTCAGCTCCAGCTGTTGTCACCACACAGGAATGCAGCAACATTCATTGTCCATGTCTTTTCCATTTTTCAAGAGAAGTTGGAAATTAGTGTTTATGTACAATCTCTTCATTTTTAAATGCTGGCTTAATTTTTTAAAAGTCCTCAACAACCGAAAAAAGAGACACATCTGCAGCCACATGCAGCTGTTAGGATGCTAGCTTTACAAACTGTAGCTTTTAACTTCTCCTGGTTGTGAATTCTTGTCGTGTGGTGTAGGGAAAAGGCCTAAGGAAATAGAAAACTTCTGGTGACATACAGCCTGATAACATAATTCAAAAAAGAATGTAAAATGCAAAACTTAATGACTCTCTTTGTGGATAGTGAAAGCAAAGATTTTATTAACAACTTGTCCCTAAAAAGCACTTTATAAATAGATTATTCTTCTAGTTAATTTTGCTTATGTAGCACTGTTTCCTTCTTATTAGTCAGCATTGTTAGCATTTTTTTTAGCAGTGGTAAATTTAATGGAGGCTTGTGGAGGAGCCGCTGAATTACAGAAGTTATTGCAGCAGAAAATAAATTATGTGGTGCTATAAATATTTAACTCAGTGACTCAGCAAATTCCCTTTATGTCCAAAGGGAAACATTTTATACCAAACTCATGAGGTCTGTTTTTAATTTCTGCAGCTTTGCAGTTGCCCCTGTTTGTCACTGATAGATTTTTCCATGATATGAAAGGCCTAAAGATAAAGAGAGACCACTTTCAGAGGGATATTTAGTACTGGGGAAATGAAACCAGGGTGAGCCCTCAGTCATAGGGGTGTTCAGTACTGATGGCAGGGGATTACCAGGAAGAAGTCAGAGAACCATCTGGAATGACCGTGGGAAAGTAAATAGTTTTATTATGCTCTTGGGTGACATTTCCAGTTCATGAAATTAGAATGTAGATTATAGTATATATTAGAAGGAAACTGCCGGAAAGAATTCAACAAGTGTTCTGTGTTCCCCCAATACCCATGTTTAAGATACTTTGACATTTAGTTGATTCCAAGACGTGCCAGGAAGTCCAGAAAGAGAGGATGCAGCCAAATTATTTCAGATCTTGTAAAATGTCATTTTCTGGTCTCAGCACTGTTCTAAATAGTTGTTATCTTGGTTATGTCCCTTTACTCCTGTGTCTCAGTATCCCCATGTATCAATGAAAAAAACAATCTCTGAAGTTTCTTTTAACTTGAGTCTATATTCCTAATAAAAAGTAAGTGATTTAAGTTTAACATGTCGTGTGTTTGTATGTGCGGTATAATTTCACTTTGGGCTCTCACACCAGCAGATGTTCACACCTCTGCAAATATTTGATGATAGGCAGAAAAATCTACTGTGACTTAAGTATATTGAACTCCTCTCACTTCTCCATGAATTGGAAAGCTTTATCTGCACATTCCAAGGACCCAAACTAAACCTCCCAGAGAGAACTGACAAAGCAAATTGGGGAGATAGATGATTTCTCCAGCCTTGTTCCAGGAAATTTAATCTCAAAGCCTGTTTCTTTCTTTTTTTTTTTTCTGTTTTGTAAATAAGTTCTTTTTGTATCATTTTTATTAGACTCCACATGTAAATATCATTTGCTATTTGTCTTCCTCTGTCTTACTTCACTTAGTATGATACTCTTTAGGTCCATCCACGTTGCTGCAAATGACATTATTTCCTTCTTTTTATGTCTGAGTAATATTCCATTGTATATATGTCCCAAATCTCTTTTTTTTAATAATGATTTTTGTTTTTTCCATTATAGCTGGTTTACAGTGTTCTGTCAATTTTCTGCTGTACAGCGTGGTGATCCGGTTACACATACATGTATAGATTCTTTTTTCTCACATTATCATGCTCCATCACAAGTGACTAGACATAGTTCCCAGTGCTACACAGCGAGA
>PVHT021183666.1:36517581-36578551 GCA_004024745.2 Catagonus wagneri
CCATACTGTTTTCCATAGTGGTTGTACCAGCTTACATTCCCACCAACAGTGCAAAAGGGTTCTCTTTTCTCCACACCCCCTCTAGCATTTGTTATTTGTGGACTTGTTAATGATGGCCATTCTGACTGGTGTGAGGTGGTATCTCATGGTAGTTTTGATTTCCATTTCTCTAATAATCAGTGATGTTAAGCATTTTTTCATGTGTTTTTTGGCCATCTCTATATCTTCTTTGGAGCAATGTCTATTCAGGTCTTTGGCCCATTTTTCAGTTGGATTGTTGGCTTTTTTGCTGTTGAGTTGTCTGCCACTGCAAAGTTTGCATGTGGTTTGCAGATTCTGTAGTTATATAAAATGTGGTTATACAGCATATAACCTTTTTTGTCTGACTTCTCCATTCAGCGTAATTGTTTTGAGGTTCATCTGAATTGTATATATAGCGGTATATTCCTTTTTATTGCTGAGTAGAACATATCATTGTATGGACATATATTTTAATTTTTTCTTGAGTAAATATCTAAGAATAGAGTGGCTGGATCATATGATAGGTATATGTTTAACTTTTTGAGAAATGACCAAACTTTTTTTCCAAAGTGCTACCATTTTATATTCTGTTCAGTAGTGAATGAGAGTTCCAGTTCCTCCTCATACTAATGTCAGACTTTTTAATTGCAGCCATTCTAATAGATATGTGGTGATATCTCATTGTAACTTATTTCTGTTTCACTAATGACTGATAATGTTGAGTCTTTTATGTGCTTATTGGCCATCAGTTTCTATTTGGGTATTTTGCCCATATTTTAAAACTGGGATTATTTTCTTATTGTTACATTTTGAGAGTTCTTTTAACATTTTCTGGTTATAAGTTCTTATAACATTTTCTGGTTATAAGTCTTTAGCAGATATATGATTTGCAAATATCCCCAAAGTCTTATAGTGTTAGTTTTACATTTATGTCTGTGATTCCTTCCAGGTTTTGAGTTAGTATTTTATATGTGCTCAATATGATCAAATATCCAATTTTTATGACACCATTTGTTGCAAAGATTATCCTTTCTCTACTTAATTACCTTATACTTTTTTCAGCGATCAGTTGTCCATGTATGTAAGAGGGTCTCTATACTCTGTTTTGTTCCATCGATCTGTTTATCTTAATATCTGTCCTGAGTAGCATAGCTTTATAATAAAAGTTTAGAAATCAAATAGTGTTAGTCCTCCAATTTTGTTCTTCATTTTCAGAGTTGTTTTGGCTATTTTAGGACCTTTGGGTTTCCATATGAATTTTAGAATTATTTTCTTCATTTCTATAAAGAAAAACGTCAGTAGGGATTTGGGTTGGGATTACATTGAATCTTTAGATAAATTTGGAGAAACTAACATTTCAGTGTTACTGAATCTTCTAATCCATGAAAGATTATCTCCATTTATTTAGGTCTTCTTTAACTTCTTTCAGCTTTTGTTTTTTCTTTGTTTTTAGAGCCACACCTGTGGCATATGAAGGTTCCCAGGCTAGGGGTTGAATTGAAACTACAGCTGTTGGCCTACATCACAGCCACAGCCATGCCGGATCTGAGCTGTGTCTGACCTGCACCACAGGTCACCACAACGCCAGATCCCTGACCCACGGAGTGACGCCAGGGATCGAACCCACATCCTCATGGATACTAGTCAGATTCGTTTCTGCCACGCCACAATGGGAACTCCCGGCTTTTGTAATTTTCAATCACCAGGTTTTAACATATTTTGTCAGGTTTCCTTCCACCTAAAATATTTTATTTTGTATGCTCTTATAGATGGTTTGGGCTTTGTAATTTCAGTTTTCACTGCTGTATATAGAAATACAGTTGATCCTTGAACATGGAAGGTTAGGAGCACCAATCCTTCACGTGGTCAGAAATCTGCATATAACTTTATAGGTCAACCTTGTGTATCCGAGGTTCTGCGTTCACAGATTCAACCAACTGCAGATCGTGTAGTACTTTAGTACATGTTTAGTGAAAAAAATCCATGTATAAGTAGTCCCACACAGTTCAAACCCATGTTCAAGTATCCTGCAACTTGTTTAACTCATTTAACAGGTAGGTTTTTTTGTAGATTTTGGCAGATTTTCTGTATAGGCAGTATGTTATCTACAAAGAGACAGTTTTATTTATTTTCCAATCTGGATGCCTTTTATTTCTTTTTTTTGCCTTGTTTCACTAGCTAGAGCATCCAGTACAATGTTGAGCGCACATCCCTGTGTTTTTCCTGATCTTTTTTGTTTGTTTTTTGTTTTTAAGGCCACACTCACAGCACACGGAGGTTCCCAGGCTAGGGGTCTAATCGGAATTACAGTTGCCAGCCTACACCACAGTCAGCCACAGTAACACAGGATCGAGCTGTATTTGCAACCTACACCACAGGTCACAGCAACACCGGATCCTTAACCCATTGAGCGAGGCCAGGATTGAATCTGTGTCCTCATGGATGCTAGTCAGATTCATTAAATGCTAGGCCACGATGGGAACTCCTATTTTTCCTGATCTTAAGGGGAAGGCAGTCTTTCACTGTTAAGTTTAATGTATAGCTCTAGGTTTTTCATTGATGCCTTTATCAGATTAAGGAAATTCTCTTCTATTTTTAGATGGCAAGAGTTTTTATAAGGCATTTTATCAAATGCTTTTTCTGCATTTAATGAGATATTCATATGGTTTTTGTTCTCAGTTTGTTAAGGTGAATTGCACTGATTGATTTCAAATATTAAACCTACCCTGCATTCCTAAGATAAACCTCGCTTGGTCATAATGTACGATTGACCCTTGAGCAGTGCGGGGCTAAGGGTCACTGACCCTCCTCACAGCTGAAAATCTCCATATAATCTTACAGTTGGCCCTCTAAATTCAAAGTTCCACATCCTTAGGCTCAACTAACAGTTAATCACAGATCACGTAGTACTTTAGTATTTAGTAAAAAAAAAAATCCTCATTTAAGTGCAGTTCAAACTTGTGTTGTTCAAGGGTTATGTGTTAGTCTTTTAATATATGCTAAATTTGACTTGTTACAATTTTGTTTAGAATTTTTGTACCTATATTCATGAAGCATATTAGTTTATTTCTGTACTGTCTTCTAGTTTTGTTATCAGTGGCTGGCAGTTTTCTTGGTGGGAAGATTTTTTTTACTACAGTTTCAGTTTCCATATCTATTAGATATGGGCCCTTTCAGATTATCGTTCCCTCTTTTATTTTTTTTCCTTTTTTTCTTTTTACAGCCACACCTGAAGCATATGGAAGTTCTCTGGCTAGGAAGAGAATCTGTGGTATAACATGTATCAGTATCTTATGTCTTTTTATTGCCATGTATTACATTGTACATTTATACCATATATGGAAATTCCCTGGCCAGTGATTGAATCTGAGCTGCAACTGTAACCTACACCACAATTGTAGCAACACCAGATCCTTTAACCCACTACTCTGGGCCAGGGATCAACTCTGCGCCTCCTCAGCAACCCAAGCCACTGCCGTCAGATTCTTAACCCACTGCACCACAGCAGGAACTCCCACACTCAGCACATTTTATTCATCAATTGATGTATATTTGGGTTGTTTCCATTTTTTGATTGAGCTATAACTCACATACCATAAAATTTACTCTTTTTAAATGTAAAAGGGCCTTTCCCTCTCCAAGCAGTAGGAGGTTTCAGCTTTACCTGATCTCCAGAATTTGTTACTGCTTATAAATCCCGGAGTTCCTGTTGTGACTCAATGGGTTAAGAACCTGCCATAGACAGAAAAGGATGCATGTTCGATCCCTGGCCTCGCTCAGTGTGTGTTACGGATTTGGTGTTGCCACAGGCTGCAACATAGGTCACAGATTTGGCTTGGATCTGGTGTTGCCGTGGCTGTGGTGTAGAGCACAGCTGCAGCTCCAATTCAACCCCTAGCATAAGAACTTCCATATGCCGCAGGCATAGCCATAAAAAAAAAAAAAAATCCATTTTATGACTTCTAAAATTTTATTAACATTGATGATCTTGTGTTCTCTCCTCATTCTTTTGTTTTTAAATGTTTTTTAACTTTTTTTGTTTGTTTTGCTGTCATTTCAGTGGGGCTCAGGAAACAAAATAAGGGAAATAAGTTGTTCAAAATTCCATTAACTTTACTTCATTTTTATTACGCCTTTTTCCTCCCAGTCTTTATGTACTTGCAGACATAATCATAGCATAATTGACTTGTTTTCTGAGCTGTAGCATAAGCACTTCACTCAAAAGCACATTATCATATTAACCACTTTAATGGTAGCATAATATTCTCTCTTGTGTTAATAATGTACCATTATTTGCCTCATTTTTGTTGTGCTTTTGGGCCATTTGCAAGTATACCTAGTGACTCACCAAATTCTTCCCTTTCCTGTGCCAGAACTCACTGATGCCTTTCTTCTCTTGCTCCTTTTGCTCTAACACCTCAGAGAAAATACCTTGTTATGTATCTACTTGTCTTTTTGCTGATTATGTTCTTCCAATCAGATTCTTTATCCTCGCAGTTACGGTGCTGTTATAAACAACATTTTTAGGGTCCCAAGTCACCACATGCGGCGTTCTTGTCTCTTCGTCTAGATTACAGGCACTGTGTAGATAGAGCTCCCTTAGTGCTTGGTACACAAGTTTCCAGTAAACACTTATGAATAGATTTTTGGGCGCGCTTATTTCTAAACAGGTTTAAAAATAGTTAAATATGTTTAAAAATCCACAAGTTCATAAAAATGTGAATAAAAAAACTAACTGGTCATCTCTGGGGGGGTGCTAGAAAAACAATTCATTGTTTTTAAAACTGATAAATGAAGGGATGAAGTTGTGTTTTTATCCTGCTTTCTAATATAGATTATGTGTTTGGGTCTCCAAATTGTTTGTGAGTTTCTCTTCGTAGAAATATTCTAACTAATAAGTGAGGAAATAATGCTAGAATGAGAATATCAGTATTTTATTGCTCCTAATGATTAACAAATGTAGGTATTGACCGTCAGTGGCCTTTAATCACGAGACACAACCAGATGTGCCTCGTATGATAGTACCTCCATGAATTCTTGCCAGATAATCAAGCATCAATCTGATCAAGCTTCTAGATCCAACTCCAATTTGCAGGAAATGCAGAGGATAAAACAATACGTCACATAACACCAGTGGGATACAGTCAACAACCATCAGACAAATGGAAACTCTTTTGGACAAATGATCCAGTTTCTTCAACAAATAGATTGCACGTTGAGAAGGGAAAAAAGGCATTCAGACAGGTGGTAGAGAAATCTATAGATTAAAACTGACCTCAGAGGTATATAACCTAATGTAGTATATGGACCTTATTTGGGTCCTTCCTGAATCAAACAAACTGATTGTTAAAAAATAAAATACCTCACTTTGCTGTACAGCAGAAGTTGACAGTCACTGTAAGTCAACTATAATAGAAAAATAGAATCTTTAAAAACAAAAAAATGAAATACAAAACAAGGAAAAAAGCAAAAACTTTTTTAACATTTATAAGATAATTAAAATTTTAAACTGACTAGATATTTACATTAAAGAATTAATTTTTTCAAACAGTAGATTTGTAGAAAGTCTGTGTGAAATAATTCCTCATTAGAAAAATAACCAAGGTGCAATAACCCCAAAATGTTTATTGCTACAGATAACGATGTGAATATGTCTTTGGCCCTCTGAAGTACTTCCCGGCACTGTTAAGTAGTATTGAAACTAATAATCAAAGTTGACTATAGCTAAAATTTAGAAACAATATATATACCCATTAACAGGAACAAGGAAATGCTATATATATGCATACGATGAAATTCCATACAATAGTTAAATTGTACAGTAATTAAGACATTGAATTCATGGCATTCCCATTGTGGCTCAGCAGGTTAAGAACCCGACACAGTGGCCATGAGGATGTGGGTTCGACCCCTGGCCTTATTCACTGTGTTAAGGATCCAGCGTTGCCGCAAGATGCAGTGTAGGAAGCAGATGAGCTTAGATCCAGTGTTGCTCTGATTGTGGTATAGGCCTGCAGCTGCAGCTTCGATTCAGCTCCTAGCCTGGAACTGCTTTATGCCACAAGTGCAGCTGTTAAAAAAAACGAAAAAGAAAAGAAAAAAAAAGGAAAGGAGGGAAAAAAGGAAGGAAGGTAGGAAGGAAGGAAGGAAAAAATCTGTAGCTAAACTACTTGCGTTTGCATCCCAGCTTTGGTTCTGCCATTTCCTGGCAATATTTTCTTGAACCAATTCTTACCTTCTCTGTGCCTCATTTTCTTCCCCTTTAAAACAAGGGTCATGAGATTTGCTATAGGGACTAAGTAAGTTGATAAATACATACAGTAAAAGATCAGTACAAGGTAGTTATAATAATAATACAGGAATACTATTATTATTTATTAGGATTACCTTAATAAGTCTAGCAACCTAAAATCAAGCTGCGGAGTAAAATGCAATATGGCAGCGTTTATGTAAAATTTAAAAACCTTCCAAAAAGGGCAAGGGATTTTTGGATCCTGTCATGTGTCTTTATGAATACCAAACTCAGGCAAAGGACTTTACAATAAACTTGTATTTGATTTCTCCTGGCTTGGGGACCACAAAGGAAAGAAGCTGATTCATGCTCTGTTCTCTCAATATTTACTAAGTGGCTTAAAACAGAGTCATTGGAAAGATAAGCGGTTTAAGGACTTCAGCCCAGTCGTCCCAGCTACTAACACTGGCATACTGGGTGATACCGGCGATGCTTCTTGTGTAGAAATTGTGTGTCTGAATCTTCTAAGCAGCCCAGGAGAGGTTTAGACCATTACGCGTTTGAGGTTACTTGCCCTATTCTGTGTCAGGTTGTAGAACAGGAAAAACTATAGTCGATTCTCACATTATCTCCTTTTACCTAGCTGGATTACTCAGCTTTCTGTAAACCACGCTGACCAATGAACACAGTATCCTAAATACTCATTCTGTCCCTTTTAACCAAGTTGTGTGTTTACAAAGAGCGAGTTATTTTGTCCTAATTAACTATATAGTTTAATTAGCTATTAAGTCAATCAATGACATACAAGCTGTATACTTTGAAAAGCATTAATAAGGGATGAAATGAAACCTGCACTATAATCCTGTATATTCTTTATGGATATATATGGATATAAAGACAAATGAGAATGAAAAATACCTAATTCAGGATCATCGTTGCCTTTAGTTAGGAGAGAAATGGGATCAAGAGAGGTACACAGGTAGCTGACGCCAAATCTGTAACATTGTATGTCCTTTGTTTTAAAAAAAAATGCACAGGAGTTCACGTCGTGGCTCAGTGGTTAGCAAATCTGACTAGGAACCATGAGGTTGCGGGTTTGATCCCTGGCCTCGCTCAGTGGGTTAAGGATCTGGCGTTGCCGTGAGCTGTGGTGTAGGTCGCAGACGCGGCTCGGATCCTGCGTGGCTGTGGCTGTGGCGAAGGCCGGCGGCTACAGCTCCTGTTAGACCCCTAGCCTGGGAACCTCCACATGCCGCGGGTACAGCCCTAGATAAGGAAAAAGACAAAAAAAAAAAGATGTGTTTAAGAGTTGCCAAGTACAGGGTTTGGATACACATTTTTCCTATTCTGTCTTCCTTTTGTCTCTCAAGACTAAGCATTTCCAAAGTTCATCAGAAAATACTCAGAAGTTCATCCTTCTACTTCTTTTTTTTTTTTTTTTTTTTTTTTGGTCTTTTTAGGGCCGCACCCGTGGCATATGGAAGTTCGCAGGCTAGGAGTCTAGTCGGAGCTGTATCTGCCAGCCTGTGCCACAGCCACAGCAATGCCAGATCCAAGCGGTGTCTGTGACCTACCCCACAGCTAACAGCAATGCCAGATCCCCAACCCACCCCAACCCAGGGGTCGAAACCACGTCCTCATGGATACTAGTTGGGCTCATTCCCACGGAGCCACAGAAGGAACCCCGGGAAGTTAATTCTTAAAGTGACTTAGTATGTGGACTTGGTCAAGCCAGGGTAGCATCATAAAAGCACTGGTTGGCACCATCCCTGGACTGTGCAGTGAAGTTTACTTGTATTCCAGTGTGTAGAGCTGGATAGGAAATACCCCGTAGTTTAAACAGTGAATCTTACATTCTTTAAGACCATCACATGTTTATGGAAACAGTCCTCCCAGGACTGGTTTCCCTCTGAGCTCCCTAATTGGAGCCTTGGGCCTGAAGAGCAAACATGTCTAGCCAGCCAAGCCCCTCATACCGGTATTTTAACACTCCCTTGAGCAGCTGGTCTCCGAGATTGATTTGTATCCATTTGTTTGGATTTGAATCTGCTGGTCGTTGAGCCTCATGAAGTTTATGCTTCATATCCTGTCCCATGCTGGGTTTCCTTTGAAGGCTTTAAGGAAAATGAATAGCATTGCTTAATCTAGTACCTTCAGAACTATTTTTTCCTAGATAAGGAAGGAAATCAGCACATTCTAAAACATCTCAAAATTGCGTGGCAAAATATTGCCTATTTCTCTAGGATGAAATCGTAAGAATTATTATGAAGCTTAAAGTAAATTTTGTCACCAGAATTGAAGAAAAAGGTATCATTTGACAACAGCATACCCTACCACCACCACCCTCAAACCCTCAGTCAGCCCTGGGGATGGAGTCTCATCTGTGTGCAAAATATAAGGTCCTGAAGCTGGCATACGGGCCATTTTGAGAAACCATCTTGGGAAAGTCTTTTCTTCAAACCAAAGAAGTGATTAGAGTCGTGAGATAGTCGTACCCACAGGTGATTATGTTGCTTGTTCACTACAACTGGCACTATCACAGGACATACTGAATCTGACAGCCTAAGCAGTCTCTTTGCATCTTTCTCTAATTCTAGGTTTGTTCTGTGGAGTATCTTAATTTTTGTGTCTTACAGAATTGACATCATAGTGGAAAACCTTCTCTCTGTCCTATCTTGCTATGTGACCTTGGGGGAATTCATCTTTTTTCTTTTCTTTCTTTTTCTGGGGGGTAGAGGGGCGTAGCGTGTGGAAGCTTCTGGACCACGGATCAGACCATGCCACAGCAGTGTGATCCCAGCCTCAGCAGTGACAACATTGGATCCCCAACCTGGTGCACCACGAGAGAACTCCAAATTCATTTTCCTTATGGGGGTCTCTCAAATGTACAGTGAGGGAGTTCCCGCTGTGGCATGGTGGGTTGAGGACCCAGCATCGTCTCTGTGGCAGTGCAGATTTAATCCCCACCTAGTGCAGTAGGTTAAGGATCTGGCATTGCCACAACTGTGGTATAGGTTGCAGCTGCCGCTCGGATTCAGTCCCCGGCCCAGGAACTTCCATGTGCTGTGGGCGCAACCAAAAAAAAACAGAAACAAAATATGCAATGAGGACATGCAGTATTCATCTTCCACCCAACTTTTCTAGCCCAGTCAGACTGCATAGCTCCATTTCTGTAATTCCTATTAAAAAAAAAAGAAAGAAAAAAGAAAAGCCCTGGTGGAATCTAGGCAGAATGAGGTGCTGCTGCCCTCTGCTGGTCCTCAGATCACACCCACCTATCAGCATAGTGGTCCTGCGCGCGCAAACAGCAAGAGATTCTGTGCCTTTGCCCACGCTTGAGGAGACATAGCAGAAAACCACAGAGACAAGAACCAAATTTCATGTTTGGAAAAATAATAATGTTTTAAATATTGAGGAATTAATAATTGCTTGTGCATATATCAGATGCCATGACAATTTGCGACTGGCTTACCGCCCAAGGGTGCTGATCCTGTAACCCCTTCACTTTGCTATTTTTCTCACTGTACACAAGCTGTGGGTTCTGACCCTTTGGGCCACTGTCGCTCTGTTTTACACCATTTTTCCTGCCTTGGAACATTTGCAGTCCATTTTGTTCAAAATATTTAGGCAAGTTTTTACATCGTCGCTTTTAGTTTGTGAATAAACAGGAAGGTAATAACTGATACGTGCCAAGGAAAGCGGACATGCAACATCAGTAAGAAACATGCCGAAAGAGAAAAGCAGGGCCTCCTTATACTCTCATATTCCTGTAGAGCTCTGTCAGGTCACAATAAGAGATTTATAACTAATGTTTTTTGTTACACTGATGATCCTAAAAGGACTTTATGTGAGAGACTGATAAAGATTTAAGAGCTCTGTTTTCCTGTGCTCATTTATATTAATACAATTTCAGGACTCCATAATTTTAAAACCTATCATTTGTTAATTGCATTTGTAAGAAATGGTACTGTCTCTGATTATGCTCATGGGAAAGGCAATTGAGAATTATGCTTTTACCTTGTTTAAACTTTATGCCTTTAAAATCTCTTTCACAATAGGCCTGTGTAGTGCCACTGAGGTCATTGTTATTCCTTAGAGTGGTTAGGGGCCAAAAAAATAAAAAAAGTGCAACCCACATCCCAAGTATCTTCAAGCAGAGTATAGAAGGAGAATGTGATTCACAGTGTCTGTAGGTTATGCTTACATACTCACAGAACCGCACACATTTTGCCCTTGATTTCCCATGGTTAGAGAGTAGATGAGTCTTAAATGAGCAGACAGGCATTATGAAAACCAGCAATAGCCCTTGTGCAATTCCCTCTTGAGGTTCTCCTGATTTTTACTTCATGGTCAGTCCCAGCTTATAGCCATCTTAAAAAGTTATAGTCAAGAGTTCCCATCACGGCTCAGTGGAAATGAATCTGACTAGTATCCATGAGGACACAGGTTCAATTCTTGGCCTCGCTCTGCGGGTTAAGGACCTGGCATTGCCGTGAGCTGTGGTGTAGATCACAGAGGCGGCTCAGATCTGGCATTGCTGTGGCTGTGGAACAGGCCAGCGGCTTCAGCTCCAGTTCGACCCCTAACCTGGGAACCTCCATATACCACGAGTGCGGCCCTAAAAAAAAAAAAATGTTATAGTTGATCACCCCAGCTGCAGTGCACAGGTCTATCTTGAAAGGGACTTACACTTGGGATACAGAAATACATAGACTCTCAAAGGCAAAGTCAGAGTCGCCCCACTTCCAGCGACATAAATACTAGATTTCATGGTATACATGATGCCTATTCCAGTTGTAGGTTTATTCTGCTGTAGCCCAAGAAGGAGATTAGCGTGTATTGAGCATGTAATTTTTTTTTTTGTCTTTTTTGCCTTATCAAGGGCCGCACCCGCGGCATATGGAGGTTCCCAGGCTAGGGGTCTAACAGGAGCTGTAGCCGCCGGCCTTCGCCACAGCCACAGCCACGTGGGATCTGAGCCACGTCTGCAGCCTACACCCCAGCTCATGGCAACACCAGATCCTTAACCCACTGAGCAAGGCCAGGGATCGAACCCACAACCTCATGGTTCCCAGTGGGATTCGTTAACCACTGAACCACGACGGGAACTCCTTGAGCATGTAATTTTTACCAGGCGTTTTATACATTTGTTATGTATCCCTAAGAAATGACCCAGCTTTTGCTACATAAATGTCATGTGTATAATCTTAACAGTAGTCTTCAGGGTCCAACATTTCAGGAGAAGAGAGTTCACTTATTAAATTGCTTCAAAAGAAGACTTACATTATCAGAAGTTTTAGTTCTATTGAGAGAAAAACAAAGTAACTCAATTCTAAAGAATCAAATGGACCAAAAAAAAATCTTATATTGAGAATGTTCTCAGCTTTTTGCTGAGAAATAACGGATTTAAAATTTTTTGAAACATCTTTAATTTTTAGAGGTGAAAGCAACAGCTGTGGAAAGGTGACACAAATCATTAACTGAAATTTGGCAATTCGTAAATTATCTGTAAAATTTTAAATGTGTTAATTAAAATTACATCAGAGGTTTCAAGGCAGAATATTACCTTGGGAAACAAAATCCTAAAGTGGAAAAAAAAAAAAATCTGGACATGAGCCAAATGGTATTTACTGTATTTATGATTTGCATTCAGTTCCTTTGCAAGATGATTTGCCATCATAAAAAGGGCAGAGGCTTTGGAAACAAAATTTGGGCTTGAAACACAGTTCCACCACTTAGGTAATTGCTATGTGGCCTTGGGGAATCGCTTAAAACCCCTTGAATTTCTGTTTTCTGTCCTTTAAACTGGTGATAAGAATGTGCGTCTTACAGGATTTTTGGAATTAAATAAGATCAAGTGATATTAAATAATATCAAGTGACCGTAAAGTTAGTTTCTTTTCTCCCCCTCTGTTGTTAATCATGGAGTAAGGCTTACTTTTTTAGCTTACTTAGAAGCTCAGCAGGAAGTCCTGGAAAGGAAGGTTTGACTTGAGATTCCCTTCTCATGCCCAGACTTGGTTACCAGAAAATGCCGTCGAAGCCCAGGACGGGTTTGCTAGGGATTATGTGAGCCAGGCACAGCCTTGGTAGGGAGGTCAAGGGCTCGAATGAACAGGGGGTGTGTCCAGTTCCTCTTGAGTCCCAAGTTCATGATATGCCTTCATTCTATGTGTAAGGCCAAGCTGTAGGCACCCCTGTATTTCCATTCGTGGCCTCCCCAAACCACCAAAATGTACTCTTAACCAAGTAGAAGAAATTTTGAAGTATCTGGAGTTTTATGTTCAGGTTGTGATGGATTTTTGTTATATGTCCTAATTGTAATAAGAGCTACCAACTCTGCGGTGCCTACTATGTACACGGTGCGGTGTTATGTACTGTTCATATACTCTCTATTTCATACAATACCTTTGATTTTTAGCTCTTACTGAAATGTCCTTTTTTTTTTTATATAGAGCCACACCCGCAGCGTATGGAGGTTCCCAGGCTAGGGGTCTAACAGGAGCTGTAGCTGCCGGCCTTCGCCACAGCCACAGCCACGCGGGATCCGAGCCGTGCCTGCAACCTACACCCCAGCTCACGGCAATGCCAGATCCTTAACCCACTGAGCGAGGCCAGGGATTGAACCCGCAAACTCGTGGTTCTTAGTCGGATTCGTTTACCACTGAGCCACGAAGGGAACTCCCTGAAATGTCCATTTTAGTAGATGAAATGACAGTGACCCCGATGGATTTGATAGAAAACCCAAAGATGCCAGTTAAAAATGTAAAATCTGGAGTTCTCTGATGCTTCAGTGGGTTAAGGATCTGGTATTGTCACTGCAGCAGCTTGGGTGGCTGCTGTGGCACTGATTCGATCCCCAGCCCCGGAACTTCCACATGCCACAGGCATGGGCAAAAAAAAAAAAAAAAAAAAACATGTATGAGTTGCTGATTGCTAAGCTTGTACTGCTATAAGATATTGCTTAGATAAGTCCTTTGATCGTATTTATGATTATGTGCGGCCCCTGTAACCTTCTGAACTGTCATGACTGTCAGCCCCATGGTGATCTATATTGTGTGTTCTCACAGAAACTGGCCCCTGGAGTCAGCCAGTTTGCTTACACCTGTGTGCAGGACCACCCCATCTGGACAAATCAGCAGTTTTGGGAGACAACCTTTTACAATGCGGTACAGGAGCAAGTCCGCTCCCTGTATCTGTCAGCCAAGGAAGACAATCATGCCCCATATCTGAAACAAAAGGTAAGATAAAGAAGAAAAGTACCTGTGCGGGACCAGCGTCCTGGCTTCAAGGAAGGTTACTCAGCTGTTCCCGGGGCCAGAGCAAATCCAGCCACTTCCTACCAGCATGTTCGCGGGTTACTGTAGGGGGCCCTCTGGCGCATAGGTTTCTTCTATTGACTTCTGACATTTTTTTCCATAGCCACTTCTTACTACAGTTCTGTAGCACTAGGATTGTTTGACCAGATTTTAAATAAGTAAGAATCCCCTGGAAACAGTTTTAGGAAGTTGAACAGAAAGAACAAACCTAAAATACCCTAAGCAGATATCTGTGCAATTAACTTCTTAAATGTCAAAATGAAGTTAATTGACTCTAAAAGAAAGGCTCAAAAGTATGTTGGCAATACGTCTAGGTCTCTTTGTAGAAATATTCTGTATATTACCATATGTTTTATCACCATAAAATAAATTGAAGAAAAAATCACGAAAGTGTTTTAAAATAGAGAAAATTGGTTTTAATTTGAAAGGGTACTTTAAGTTTTCCTGAAATTCTGAAATATCATACACTAGCTGTCTGGTCTTGGGAAATTCACTTTAACCTCTCTGCCTTTTTTTCCATTAATAAAACAAGTAAATATAAATTATAAGATTTTAATGTCTCATTCAAGTAAAAGACATTAAAGGGTTCTTGGCATATACGAAATAATAATTACTGTCGTCATCCATTAAACTTAAAGCAGCGCTAAGGACTGATTATCAGTGTTGATTCATTTTTAGAGTAATTTTTAATTCTACAAGCCAGGCTAACACATTGCTGCTGATCCTTTTCCTCCATTTTAAATGTGCCTTATATGAGATAAGTGAGCCTAGAGATCTGACTGAAACTACATAGTATTTGAATATTTTTGTGCCTCAACTAATTTTAAACATATTGTTAGTCTACTGATAAGTATAAGAACAGAAACTTTAACAGCAAACAGCACTACCTGACATCTATCTGACATGCCAAATTATTATTGTACAGTTAGTTTTAATTGCTTATTTTAATTTAAAACTCAGATTTTTCTTGATCAAAATACCAGATGCCCTGGTAAGGGGTAACTTGTAGCAGACCCAAGGAGCATTAGCTTGAGGTCATGTTCCAGAAGTATCTGGCCTGCTAGGATACTTTTGATCTTTTTTTTTTTGTCTTTTTGCCTTATCTAGGGCCACACTCGCGGCATATGGAGGTTCCCAGGCTAGGTGTCTAACAGGAGCTGTAGCTGCCGGCCTTCACCACAGCCACAGCCACACGGGATCTGAGCCGCATCTGCAACCTACACCACAGCTCACGGCAACGCCAGATCCTTAACCCACTGAGCAAGTCCAGGGATCGAACCGTCAACCTCATGGTTCTTAGTCGGATTTGTTAACCACTGAGCCACGACGGGAACTCCACTTTTGATCATTTTTAAAGCAGATGTAGTGCCAACATTGATGTATATCGTAACAACATTCATAGAGCCAAATACATGTTACTATAATCTTTGTCCTTTATTCTATAAAATGTGTCTCAGCTGCGGGTTAGATATGAATGAGACTGTAGCTATACCAGCTCTTCGTAAGCTCTGTAGGGCTATACGGATGTGGGTTACTGTTTAACTCTTCAATTTTAAAGGAAACCCCTCTTTAAAATCCCACGGACACCTGTATACTCACGTGGTAATAATGTTCGACTCCCACTTTTACAGGGAAACCTAGTTCTATTTTTTTGTGACTCTGGCTACTCTTTTCTCCCAAAGAGCAGAAAAAAAGAAACATACCTGAGTACTGGTAAATGCTACTGGAACATCCGACCTGAGCATTTATAGGTACTTCAGATCAACAATCTGTCGTATCTAGCCACTTGGAGGGGCTGGACCCATAGAGATAAATAAACAGTAAAGTATTAGCATTGAGAAGTACGTACGTCTGTGCTTTGCTGCTGCGTCCTTGGGTTGTCACGCGGTTCCACCTCCAGGCCTGTTGGAACTGGGGGGGCATGGGGGAAGAAGAAGACTTGGTTTCATATTATTATTGTTATATCTGTTTATATGTTTTCATTTTTACCAACATAGGTATTCAATAGATGAATTATTAAAACATCTTTCATGTTTTCTGAAGCCCGCGTAAAGTGATAGTTTTGGATTTTTTTTTTGTTTGTTTGCTTTGGTTTTTAGGGTAAACTTCCTGATGACCAGTATCAGGAGAGGACAGCAATGGACCTCGCAGCCGAGCAGCTCCGCCTTTGGCCGACGCTGAGCAAACCGGCTCAGCAGGAGCTGGTGCAGCGTGAGGAGAGCACTGTCTTCAGTCAGGCCATTCACTTTGCAAACCTCATGGTCAACCTGCTGGTCCCACTGGACACGAGCAAAAACAAGCTGCTAAGAACGTCAGCGCCAGGCGACTGGGAGAGTGGGAGCAACAGCATTGTCACAAACAGGTACCAAAATGTGGACACACAGACACGCACCTGTTCTTTGGCTTAGCAGAGAATATAAAGTGTCTCGGGTAAATACTGCTGCACATATTTCAAAAATTAGGGAGTTCTCTGGTGGCCCACCAAGTTAAGGATCAGGCATTGTCACTGCCGTGGCTCAAGTCACCTCTGCAGCCTGGGTTCGATCCCTGGCCCTGGAACTTCCACCTGCCTTGGGTGCAGCCAGAGAACCAAAATTTAGCCATTTTTTTGCCACGTTCAGACTTGCTCAGCTTTTCTCTCTTAGAAAGGCTTGCACTACATCCAGCTATTCTTAATCACCTCCCGTACTCTCTTCTGTGACCTCTAATTTTCCAAATGTCTCACCCACTGCTGATCCAGTCTTTCAGTTACTCTCTGCCACAGCAATTTACTGAAAGTGCTCTGGAAAATTACTGATGAAGTCCTTCTTGTCTGAGTGATTATTTGCTTCTTGACCCTCCGTTTCTTCAGCTCACCCTCTGCATCTGCCCGTAATCACGTCCGCAGCCACTCTTTGCTCTCAACCCTTCTATTTCCCGTAGCACCGAGAATAAAGCCCATGGACCACAAGGCGTAACAGGATCTGGCCCCTGGCTATGCTTAGTCCTTATCTCCTGTCACTCTTCCGTCAACCTAACTGGTCTCCCCATTCACCACCCGAAGCATGATCCTGCCTCAGGGCCTGTGTACTCCTTGTTCCTGCAGTCTGGACTCCTCTCCCCGAAACAGTCTCCAGATTCACTCCGTTTACTTCTCCGCTCTGATGTCACCCTCCCCCCGCCCCAGAGGCCTTCCTAACTTCCCCTGTCTTAAGGAACACATCCATCACTTGCTTACACCTTTTATTTCTTTCGTGATGTTTTCTACAACCTGTGTTACACAGTGAGTGGCTAAGGCACCAAAATTCTTTCTGTGCTTTGGGATGGCATGATGGCCATCTTCCACTGCGTCGCTTTAGCTCCAACACTGACTCAGCCAACGTGGTTGGATTTGGAGGAGAGGGAGCTGAGTAGTTTGAAGTAGGCAATGATTCTCTTCCATGATTCGCAGTCTAAAAGCTGGCATAGGGAGTTCCCGTCGTGGCTCAGTGGCTAATGAATCCGACTAGGAACCATGAGGTTGCGCGTTCGATCCCTGGCCTCGCTCAGTGGGTTAAGGATCCCGCGTTGCCTTAAGCTGTGGTGTAGGTCGCAGACACTGCTCGAATCCCGCGTTGCTGTGGCTGTGGCGAAGGCCGGCGGCTACAGCTCCTGTTAGACCCCTAGCCTGGGAACCTCCATATGCCGCGGCTGCGGCCCTAGATAAGGCAAAAAGACAAAAAAATAAAATAAAAAAATAAAAGCCAGCATAGGAGGCAGGTGTATTTATTGACTAGTGAGAGCTGACTAAACAACAGGGCAGGGGCTGCGCTTTCACCTCCACTCCATTTCAAATTTATTCCCTTCTCTTAATGATTTTTATCACCTACAGACGAACGATAGCTTTCACGTGACCAACACAGTTGTGATTTACTCAGAGAAAGAAAAAAATATTGGCAAGAAAAGGGTTCATAGGAGGGTTTTGTTCTTCTCTCAGGAAGAATGTTCTATTTGCTGAAAAGGGTTCCTTTACTTTGCCTTCCAGGGACATTGTCCCCCAGTCCCAAGGCCGGACATAGCCGTGTTACTTTGGCTCCATGTGATAATTAACTTGGAAGGACAAGTTTTTTTGCAAGTTTCTAGTATCAGATAATAAATTGGAGTCCCTTTTTGTTTTATATTCTGTGGTTCCTGAGTTCCTCTTAGAAGGTATCCTTACGAAAACAAATCTGGATCCAAAAAACAGTGCCTCACAATAGCTTCCACATGTAGGCAAGCCCATCATTGCGTTTCCCCATGGTCACTTATAAAGGAACCACGCGGGGGTGAAGCGAGGTGTCTACTTGAGCATACATGTCTTCGAGCAAGTGTAGACTGCCACGGAAATTCACTGTGGCGGAGTAGTCGTCTGTTCCATTTGAGTACTGATCCTTTCTCCCCTTGACTCTCTTAGTATTGCAGGAAGTGTGGCCGAGAGCTATGATACAGAAAGTGGGTTTGAAGATTCGGAGAATAATGACATAGCTAATTCCGTGGTGCGTTTCATCACCCGATTTATTGACAAAGTTTGCACGGAGAGTGGAGTTACCCAGGATCATATCAAGAGCCTTCACTGCATGATACCAGGTAATCGCTCTGCAGTTATGAAAGAACCAGAATATTAGAGCGCATTGAGTAAGAATTATTCCTGCAGGTCTTCTTTTTCCAGCGTAACATTTGGCTCCCGTGTAGTTTAGCCATAGTATTTATTTATGTTTTGATATTTTTAAATTTTGGTAAAATATGCATCATAAAATTTGCCTTTTTAACCTTTTTTTAAGTGTAAAATTCAGTGGCATTAATTACATTCACAATGTTGTACTATTATACCAAAACTTTTTCATCACCGCCAGCAGATAGTCTGTACCTATTTAGCACCAGCTCCCCATTCTCCACCCTCGGCCCCTGGCTACCTCTGATGTACTTTCTCTCTCTATGAATTTGCCTATTGTAGGTGTTGCATATGAGTAAAATCATATATAATATTTGTTCTTTTGTTTCTGGCTACTTCCACTTAGAGTAATGTTCTCAAGGTTTATCTATGTTGAAGCAGGTGTTGTAACTTCATTCCTCTTATGACCGTATAAAACTCTATTGTACGGATATATTACATTTTATTTACCCATTCGTCCATTGATGGACACTTGTTTTGCTTTGAGCTTCTGCCTGTTGTAAATAGTGCTACGAGGCGTATTCATGTACAAGTATCTGAGTCTTTTGTTCAGTTCCTTTGGGTATATACCTAGGAGTGGAATTGCCAGGTCGTGTGGTTACTCCGTTTATCTTTGAGGAACCACCAAACTACAATTAGTTTTTAATTCTGAACTATCCAGGATTTGTTTTAATTCTGCTTGTTTTGTGCTCTTTCATTTTGAATACTCTGGCTCGTCCCAGGAATTGTAGCTATGCACATTGAAACCCTAGAAGCAGTGCATCGAGAGAGTAGAAGGCTTCCACCCATACAGAAGGTAATTATTCCAGACTACGTGCTCTCAGGGTATTAAAAAAATCTCATAAAAACAGCAGCAATAGGAGTTCCCTGGTGGCCTATCAGTTAAGGATCCAGCAGTGTCACTGCAGTGGCGTGGGCATAGGCAGAAAACGCTGCAGCAATAGATGGTTGTGCCCCAGAAAGTGCCTTCTGCTAACCTTCTCCAGAGACCAGCTCTCATTTTAATGCTACAGTAAACTTTCAGTGGCGTTTACATGTGGATCCTCATAAAAAGGGTAGTGAAGCAGAGGAGTGGATCAACAAAGGGGAAGTAATAACCTCTTGTTGAGTCTGCTTTTATTGGCAGGGCATACATTATGAACATTCTAACCTCCAAGCCCCAGCTTCCGATTTTATACCCTGCCTGCTCCCCCACCTCAAAAAAAATGACTTAAGGCAATTCCCATAAAATCACCAGGTTCCTGAATCTTTATGCATTACAAGCATACATCACAAACATCTGGGAAGTCTATTAAAAACTGAGAGACCTGACCCCCAGCCCGGCCTGCCTCCTGAATTGGAGGACCCTGGGACTTAGCCTGGGATTCTGTCCTTTAACAAGCTCCTAGATGATTATTTTATAGCTAGCCTGGCACCAGTCTATGGGACTAGGGTTCAGGACCCTCTTACCTATATAACAGAACTATTAAAACTAAAATCAAAGGAGAAATAAGAAGCCAGATGGAAAGGAAAGATAATTCTGTCAGAAATCTGAGACACGATGATCAGTATTACTTTGGCTTTACATTTAGCTCTGAGCCTCCTAAAGCCAACAAGAATAGTTTTTATTGCTCGGTTAAAAAAAATAAAAAACATATTAGGAGTTCCCGTTGTGGTTCAGTGCCTTATGCACCCCACTAGTAACCATGAGGATGTGGGTTTGCTCTCTGGTCTCGCTCAGTGGATTATGGATCCTCCTGTGGCCATGAGCTGTGGTGGCTCGGATCTGGCATTGCTGCAGCATAGGCTGGCAGTTGCAGCTTCAATTCGACCCCTAGCCTGGAAACATCTATATGCTACAGGTGTGGCCCTAAAAAGCAGAATAATAATAACAATGATAAGCATATTAGATCTTCAGGAGAGGTGGATTTTTTTTTTTCCTAGCACAGACCTCTTAGAGGAGATAACATATGTGGTTCCTTATTTCCCAAGATGTATAAATGTTCATAACTTGGTCATTTTTATTAATCTTTATTATTATTTTTTTCCTTTTTCTAGGGCCACACCAATGGCATATGGAGGTTCCCAGGCTAGGGGTCTAATCAGAGCTACAGCTGTCGGCCACAGCAACACAAGATCTGAGCCGCATCTGCGACCTACACCACAGCTCACGGCAACGCTGGATCCTTAACCCACTATACGAGGCCAGGGCTCGAGCCCACAGCCTCATGGTTCCTAGTCGGATTCGTTTCCACAGCACCCTGATGGGAACTCCCTTTATTAATCTTTATTAAAGGCCAAGAAGAGCAGTTCTCTTTAAAGATGCATCTATATTTTCAAAGCATTAGTTTTTTTAATTTGCAAAGTGACAGTGCTTTTGTATCAAATTGAAGCATTAAAGAAGAACACATCATACAAAGTGAAAGTCCCCTGTGGTTCTCCCCTTAACCATGGTTAACAGTGGCTCCTATTCTGAAAGGGGATCAAAATATACATACTGGTTTGTAATTCTCTTTTTACTTAGCAGTTACCCTGGCATCTTTCTATGTTTACATGTATAGGTCCATGTCATTCTTTTTAATGGTTGCAAAATGTTCTATTGAATAGGTTTCTCAAACAGTTGAGTGATCTCCAATGATTTTACTGTTAATAAGCAATGCTGCCAAGAATTGTTTTACATTTGGATGCAGAAACATCATTTCTGCCTCCTCCTGAATCTGTTTACTTCTTTTGGCTACTTAGGAGATCTGGCTCAGATATTTTAGATCTGTAACTAAAAAGGATAACCTCGGTCTAAGAGTTGGAAATCCCACTAGGGCTGTGTTTAAAATACTTTCTCTGTTGTTAGCCCAAGATTCTTAGACCTGCTCTGCTACCAGGAGAGGAAATCGTCTGTGAAGGTCTTCGGGTCCTGCTGGATCCTGATGGAAGAGAAGAAGCCACTGGAGGCCTTCTTGGAGGCCCCCAGCTCCTGCCAGCAGAAGGAGCCTTGTTCCTCACCACGTACAGGATCCTGTTCAGAGGGACTCCCCATGATCAGCTAGGTATGGCTCGTATTATGTCCCCAGAACAAGGATATCTCTGTGCCACGTGAGGCTTTGATTCCATCTCTGTGCAGTGATTTTGCAGGTCAGCTCAGGTTCAAAGTAAGCCTCTGGCCACACGGGTATTTTTTTTTAGAATACTTTTGTCTGTCAAAGCTAATGACAATTTAGATCACAGATTCTTATTTGAAGAAATAAGGATACCTTCTGAACAACAAACAGTGGTTCATCCACTGACACTGTCATCATTTCACGAGGCAGTGTATTGCGACCTGGAGGTATCACAGTATCCAGCTGCTAACACGATCCCTGCTGCTGCGCCCCACCTTCTGCTTCCTACAGTAAACGGTGAGGCTGAGGTTTTCCAGATTCGTGATCCCTTTTGTGGGAGGATGTGCTGAGCCTTGCAGGGCTTGTGCAGCACTGAGTGATTAACCCCACTTTCCCTCCCCTTCCGTGTCAACTAGGCCCCGTCCTCTGACTTCTCTTCTATTCACTGAACCCCTTCAACTGCTCTTTTCTATCACTCTCTACAGTCTTCTGTATTCGAAAGAAAGCGCATGCCCTATCGAGTCTGAATTGTCTTTTTAAAATCATTGTAGTCTCTACACTGTTCTGGTTGATAGGAAAAGCATATAAGCATATAAGGTTTGGGGTAAAATTATTGAATTCTAAATCAAGAAGCTCGGGTTTAAATCACTGTTGACCAATCTAGGTATCTTAAGTAAGTCGCCTAACCTCTCTGGGTTTCAGTTTCCGCTTTTATAAAGTTAGGGAATTGGGCTTGCTTGATCATAACCCAGGGGCTCTCAGCCTTGACTGCATATTCAAATGATCAGGGGTGTTCCCTTTGTGGCTCAGCAGTAACGAACCTGACTCGTGTCCATGAGGACACAGGTTTGATCTCTGGCCTTGCTCAGTAGGTTGAGGATCTGGCGTTGCTATGAGCTGTGGTATAGGTCACAAATGTGTCTCAGATCCTGTGTGGCTGTGGCCGTGGTGTAGGCTGGCAGCTGTAGCTCTGATTCAACCCCTAGCCTGGGAACTTCCATATCCTGCGGGTGTGGCCCTAAAAGACAAAAAAATTAAAAAAATAAAAATAAATAAGCAAAATTGAATTATCTGGGAAGCTTTTTCTAAAAAGATCAGTTTTTGTGCCCAACTCTCAAACAATTAGAGTCTGGAATAGGATTCTGTGAAAGCGGAGATCCTGGCATCTGTGTAATTTTGAGCCCCGGAAGTGATTATGATACATACTGGGATTGAGAAACACTGGAATAAGTGGCCACAAGAATTCCTTCCTCATCTGAAATTATTTATTCAATAGCATTTGATGAGTATGTACCATGTGCTATGTACTTTGTTAGACAGTGGATTTCAGATACATAAACTGTATATCTTCAGAATCTCATAGTTTTATAATTCCTTGCTTAGATATCAAGCAAGATGGTTTATTTTCTTGGTCTATAGATTGCTTACCCAAAAATAAATAAATAGATAAATAAAGAGGAGTTCCCTAGTGGCTCGGTGGGTTAAGGACCTGGCAGTTGTCACTGCCATGATACAGCTTTGATCCCTGGCCTGGAACTTCCTCATGCTGGTGGTATGGTCCAAGGGGGGAAAAAAAGATTGTTTACCACATAAAAAGCAAAAAGCTCATAAATTCAATAAACAAAATTAGGAGTTCCTGTCATGGCGCAGCAGAAACAAATCTGACTAGGAACCATGAGGTTGCAGGTTTGATCCCTGTCCTTGCTCAGTGGGTTAAGGATCTGGCGTTGCTGTGAGCTGTGGTGTAGATCCAGACATGCCTCGGATCCTGCGTTGCTGTGGCTGTGGTGTAGGCCAGCAACTATAGCTCCGATTCGACCCCTAGCCTGGGAACCTCCATATGCCGCGGGTGTGGCCCTAAAAAGACAAAAGACAAAAAAACAAAAGTAAATAAATAAAATTAATCAGTAGGAATAGTGCTTATTTTGAAAAAGAGTGAAAAATAGAGCAAACTTTCTCAGTCCTTTCCTGTCGTGTTGCTATAAATATTTGTATTTGTAAGCAAGTGTAGTTTTAAAGCTAAATATCCCATACTTACCATTTTTGTACTACAGCTTTGTGAACTCAGTATCTATAAACATACATTTTGGGCATATAAGTGTATAAGATATTTGTTCATTTAAATTTTTCTACTTTATTTATTTTAAATATATCAAAGCTATATTTAGTGGGAAAGCTTGTCTCTTGTTTTTTCCTGACAAGTTTTGGGTTAATTTCACATTTTAAAAGATATTTTTGTCAGAGAAAACCTTTGTATTTGCCTCTTTTCTCTCTCTCTCTCTCTCTCTCTTTTTTTTGGTGGCGGGGGCCGCGCAGCATATGGAGGTTCCCAGCCTAGGCATCAAATAGGAGCTGCAGCTGCCAGCCTACACCACAGCCACAGCAACACCAGATCCGAGCCGTCTGTGACCTACACCACAGCTCATGGCAATACCAGATCCTTAACCCACCGAGTGAGGCCAAGGATCGAACCCACAACCTCATGGTTCCTAGTCGGATTCGTTTCCGCTGCGCCACGACGGGAACTCTTTTCTCATTGTAAGTTAATTTATATATTAAAATTTCACCTTTAATGACACATAGAAATCTGACCATTTTACATGTGTTATATAAGCATAAGTTATTTAATATCAGAACGTAAATCCTTTGTACATCTTGATTTTGTTTAGCCTCTGGTTGTGTGTTTTAACGAAAGGGGATAATCGGAACTTTCCAGGTTAGGAATTTGCAGTCAGGGAATGAGGAATTCAGGTAATAATAAGTAGGTTATTAGCATATGGGCTCTTAAGTCAGGTAGACCTAGTTCAGAGCTCAGCTGCTTGGGCTTAGCAGCCGAGAGGCCTCGCCTGTCGCTCCTCCTGTTCTCTTATGTGCTGCTCCCGGAAATGCCCACGCATTCCCCTTCTGCAGACCCAAACCTCTGTTCTCATCACAGCCCACCTCCCCCTCACTTCCTCCAGGATTCGTTCTCCAGCCTTCTAGTACGCAGAAATCTCCCGTTCTGCAATATTCAAAGCCTTGTTCCCTCAGATCAAGGCCCTCGTTTCGTGTTGTATACTGCGTGTGACTTTCCCCTCCCCTGGGGAGCTGTGTGCTCTGTGCAGGAGGCCTCATGTGTGCCACTTCTCTTCTCCATGCTCACCTCCTTACCCTCGGGTAGTTGATAACTAACTACTTGTGTTTTCCTTTTCTTGCTTTAATATTTAAACTCCTAAAAAAAAAAACCTAGGCCTAAGCCCAGTCCTAGATCTTCTGAAGACACATACAGATAGTATAGCACTTTCATACAGAAACAAACTTTAACAACCTTTTCTCTTTTGCTTTATTTTTACATTAAATATGAGGAATGTCTTTTTAATATTTGAGGATACTTTTTTTCTTCTTTATAAAACCTGTTAAGTTCCCTTAAACCAGATGATCCTGTGTGGTACAGAATAGGCTGGGGAACTAGAAGGAAGATTGGCAGCCATTGACAGTCTCTTCACTCTAGGAGAAGATCATATCTTAGGAATGAATTGCCATGCAGCAAAGTTCATGAATGTGATTCTAGAATCACGGTCCTTTCTCTTGCTGCATTCCTGGACATTGTCTCTCCACATACATACGTTTCTCCAGCAGAGGCTGGTGAAATGAGCAGCGGAGCCTCTAGAAATGAGCTGTAAATTGCAGTGGCTCAGTCTGTGCCCTTTCTTCCCGTAGTTGGTGAGCAGACAGTTGTGCGAAGTTTTCCCATTGCCTCGATCACCAAGGAGAAGAAGATCACAATGCAGAACCAGCTACAGCAGAACATGCAAGAAGGACTGCAGATAACATCAGCATCTTTTCAGGTATTAAGAAAGGGAGCCATTTTTCTCCTATTTAACAGTATTCTTCTACTATTCTACCTTTTTTTTTTTTTTTGCCTTTTTGTCATTTTAGGGCTGCACCCGCAGCATGTGGAGGTTCCCAGGCTAGGGGTCTAATCAGAGCTGTAGCCGCCGGCCTTCGCCACAGCTACAGCAATGCGGGATCCGAGCCGCGTCTGCAACCTACACCACAGCTCACGGCAACGCCGGATCCTTAACCCACTGAGCGAGTCCATGGATCGAACCCGCAACCTCATGGTTCTTAGTTGGATTTATTAACCGCTGCGCCACGGCGGGAACTCCTACTATTCTACTTTTTAAAAGCCATTCTGCTACAGTTTCTACAGGTGATGTCATGGCCAGTTTCTTGTGGTTATATGGTCAAAAGTTAGAGGATGAGGAGGATCAGAGGGTAACCTTCAGCTGACTCAGCTCGTGAATGGTATTGGGTTTGATCCTCCTCCCTGAGCCCTGTAGCCAGCTCAGAGTAACCATAGATTATCTGTCAATATTTAGTAGTCTTAGGAGACTCCAGCCTTCTCTGGTCACCTCAGAACGGCGATCCCCTAGGGATTTCTTCACTGCTCCAGTCGCCAAAGGGCTCCAAACCAGAATAGTGCATGGCTATACTGGTTAGAATTCTAGTCGAACTGAATTTTTTTCTTCCTGGAATTAGACTGTTTCTGAGTAGGAAGAGACCTTCTTGGGCCAAATTCCCTGTCTAAAACCAAGAGTTGATAAATGAAAAGGACATGTTTCCTACCTAAGCCACTGAGTTAATTTCAATATTCCATTAGAGAAAAGGTAGTCTTGAAGAAACCCAACCTCAAGATACATGATTTTTCTTGCCAACTAACCATCTATAATAAATAAACCTTTCTGAGCCTTAGTTTTTTATTTTTAAAATTTTTAAATTGCATGACATCTGAGGTCCCTCCAACTTTGAAACTCTTGCCATTTATTGTTTTTTGTTGTTGTTGTTGTTATTCAGTAATTTGGGGGGGAAGTTATCTAGAAATCCTTAATGTGTCTATTGTATTTAATCTCTTTTGCCTCTAGTTGATTAAAGTAGCATTTGATGAAGAAGTGAGTCCAGAGGTGGTAGAGATCTTTAAGAAACAGCTGATGAAGTTTCGTTATCCTCAGTCCATTTTTTCCACCTTTGCTTTTGCTGCTGGACAAACTGCCCCACAAATAATTTTACCCAAACAGAAGGAAAAGAACACTTCCTTTCGGTAAGAAAAACAAGTTTCTCTGTTTCAGTCCTCCCACAGTTGCCTCTCAAGGGAAGTGATCATCCTCTGGGTCAGTATGTGACTGTTCTTTTTGTTTGCCATTCCGTCCCCCACACTGAACCAAGCTCAGAAAGCTATGAAACAGCAGCTTCAATATATGTAACTGTCATTTTCATTGCTCATGACGCACTTTTATTTTTTTTATTTTTTTATTTTTTTGGTCTTTTTGCCTTTTCTAGGGCCGCACCCGCGGCAGATGGAGGTTCCCAGGCTAGGGGTCTAACAGGAGCTGTAGCCGCCGGCCTTCGCCACAGCCACAGCCACGCGGGATCCGAGCCACGTCTGCAGCTCACGGCAACGCCGGATCCTTAACCCACTGAGCGAGGCCAGGGATCGAACCCGCAATCTCATGGTTCCTAGTCGGATTCGTTAACCAGTGAGCCACGATGGGAACTCCCTGCTCATGATGTACTTTTTTTTTTTTGTCTCTTTGCCTTTTATGTAGAGCCTCACCCGCGGCATGTGGAGGTTCCCAGGCTAGGGGTCTAACAGGAGCTGTAGCCGCCGGCCTTCGCCACAGCAACCCAGGATCCGAGCCACGTCTGCGACCTACACCACTGCTCACGGCAACGCCGGATCCTTAACCCACTGAACAAGGCCAGGGATCGAACCTGCAACTTCATGGTTCTTAGTCGGATTCGTTAACCACTGAGCCATGAAGGGAACTCCCATGATGCATTTTTAAAAGTGAAATTCTGTTTTCCTTTCTCCTATACTGATTCTGACTGCCTTTGAGCAATCCTTTTAGTTTCCATAAATGTCCAGGCCTAGTAGACAGTTTTGCTCTGACCAAGAGACGAGAGCCTTTAATTTTTTTTTCTTTCTTTTATAACTTTTTATTTAGATATAATTTCAAATTTATAGAAAAGTTACAACATAGTATAAAAAAATTCCTATATGCCCTTTACCCAGAGTCACCAATTGGTTATGTTTTGCTCCATTTCTTTATCATTCTCCCTCATATATGTTTTTTCTAAACTATTTGAGTTACATCACTATTTAAGGATAATGCACCTTTATTCTTAAACAGGTTGTATGTATTTCCTAAGAACAAAGTCCATAGTACAGTAATTACAACCAGGAAATTTGATTGGCATAAAGCTTTTATCTGACCCAGAGTCTGTATTCAGATTTTACTTATGATTTTTATAGCTACGTGTTTTGTTCTGTCTGGTACAGGAGCCAATCTAAGATCAGGCATTGCATTTAGTTGTCATATTTCTTTAGTAGGAACCCTTATTTTCTTTTTTGCTTTTTAGGGCCATACCCATGGAAGTTCCCAGGCTACGGGTCAAATCAGGGCTACAGCTGCAGGCCTGTGCCACGGCCCCAGCAACACAGGATCTGAGCCACATCTGCGACCTGTACCACAACTCATGGCAATGCTGGATCCTTAACCCACTGAGCAAGGGCAGGGATCTAACCCGCGCCCTCATGGATACTAGTCGGGTTCATTACCAATGAGCCACAGTGGGAACTCCCCCGCCTTTTTTTTTTGTAACCCTTATTTTCTGATGAAAACGTGCAGTAGTTTATGTTAAAACTTTTAAACTTAAGTAATTACAAAATAACAATTGCTTTAAAATGCTCTTCAATTAGTGATAAAATATAAGGGTTAAAATTTTAGCCATACATCTTCAGCTACCTGGAATTTGGGCATCTGCCAATGCAAATTACATATTGGGGGGTACTCTGCAGACATTAGAGAAAAAGCCTTCCTTTTGCCTGAAAGTGGGGTTGGCTGAGGTTGTAGGCGATTTGAAGTTGCAGACAGTATGTCATTTCTAAATCGTATAGCTGGCCGCCTGTATCATCCTTACCTGGTAAGTGAAGGAGAACACGCTTATCCAAGTATGAGATACTGAAGAAGCATGCGCAGCTTTCTAGGCATTTTCAGCAGTCAGCTCAGCATCTTATCTTAGCACTGCAGGGTCACAGAGGAGCCTGTGATAGTCATTATCCCAGATCTCTGTAGAAGAACAAAGCTTTGTATGGTGTTTTATGTTTAGAAACTGTCTGGGGGGGGAGGGGCGTTATGTATTTATATATCAGGCTTATTCTGTTGAGTTGCAGCAAAGATATAGCAGTTTTAAATTTTAAAATATCTTAGAATTGTCTTGCATATATAAAACAAAACATGTAGCTCTCGGAAAAAAAAACTGAAAAATCTCATTGTGTTGAAGTTATACCTGAATTGATTCACAAAAGGCTTAATTTGGGAAATACCAGTATTCTGTGATTTCTAATGATTATATAAAACATGTTTAATAACCCTCAGTTTACATTTCAGATGACTAAAGGCAATGTCTGGTAAAACTATTTGACAGTAAAAGAATCTGTCACTTTTCAGCCAATGATACGAAAACACCGAGTTCTGTTCTTTATGGTAAAGAAGAACATAATAAAAAACAATCTTACTTGAAGCCTCCATTTCAATGATTATTCAGAAATAATTCTTTGGATTGTACATAGCTAAACCTAGATTATCTATCAGCAAGAAAAAGTAAACCATTTAAATAAAGTGCTTTTAGGTCCAAATGACTTAAATCCCAGTTTCTCTTTAATTAAAACTGATTCTCAAAGTTCTGATTTCTTTTTTTTTCCTTCTCTCAAAAAGGGGAATTATGTTATTTTTAATCTCAGAAGGTTTATAGTGTCAGAAGGCAGGATATCACATATACACATTCGAAACATTTAAGAAATATGTACAAGCGTTGCCAGTTATAATTGTCATGATCTTAGAGAAAGTCCTGTGAGTTAGTGGAGAGTTTGAATCAGTAGAGAAGGAGGCAGCCCGGCTTTCTTTGCAGGAGGACTTCTGCAAACGTAGTTTGTGGTAACTGGTGGAGGCAGTGGCACAGATGAGCAGAGTGGGTTCAGGGCTTGCTTGACCAGAAGCCTAGATTTGGGATGGATGATAAATAGTTTGTGTCCCACTCTAGGTCCTTGTACTTTTTGTCTAAAACAGTGCCCTGATGATAACGGTGTTTAATGGAAAATTAGTCTTCTGCCATATAAAACATGATCAAAAGAAGGAGAGGTTTAATGACGGTCTGGACCATACTGGTGGCTGTGGGAATGGAGAAAAGACAGGTTGAACAGCATAGGTATCCAAAAATAGAAGTGGCATCTTCACATTAAATTTACATTCTCTTTGGTTTTATGACTTGTAGCACCTTCTCGAAAACAATTGTGAAAGGTGCCAAAAGAGCAGGGAAAATGACAATTGGGCGGCAGTATTTACTGAAGAGGAGAACAGGGACAATTGTAGAAGAGAGAGTGAATCGTGCTGGATGGAATGAAGAGGATGACATATCTGGTATGTGGGGACTCATTTTTCTTTCATGTTCCTTTTTTTATTATTCTTAATGAGTAAGAAAAACTAAGACACAGTTGCATTTAACCCTGACTCAAAAACCCTAGATCTAATAAGGTTGAAGGCACTTACCAGCTTCTCAGAACTGGAAAAAATAAAAATATGTTTTATTTTCCCAACATTCCATTGTTCAGATAAGATGTCATTAAGTTATGCCCCTTCTCTACTAAATCCATAGAGCTGATTGGCCATTGTTATGTGGGTCTCATTAAAGAAAAAGAAAAGAAAAGAAAAGAGACCCCACCACATAGGAAACTTAGATATAAAGGGGTCCCCTGTACCTTATGGTTGTGGAATAAGAATAAGGAAATAAGGACATGAAATATTCAAAACGGAAGGTTGAACATTTGTGAGTGCTCTTCATCCAAATGCAGGACCTAAGGATCAGTGGATCCTTAGGTGATAAGAAAAGCATACCTGCTAAATATTTTAAAGAACAGAATCTGGGGATCTGAGACTACTCTCAGTCAGGAAAACAGAGGCAGAAAACCAAAACCAAGTTTTTTTCTGTTCCTTAACCCAGTATCAGGTATGCTTGTGGAATTCACCCCGGAGAGGACCCGATCTGCGTAACAGGAGGCCACGGCGCCCTGTTCTTCCCAGGCTCTAAGAGTCACTACTTTCACTGTTGCTAATAACAACAAGCACCTGTTAAAGAAAGAAACCTCATCTTTAGAGAGATCACTGGCTAAAAGTCTCCCTCTCAGTATGTGTATCTAGAGGCTTGCTTTTGGGGGCAGTGCAAAGACCGTTTATTGAACCCTTCATCTCTCGCGGTCACATGGAAAGCCGTAAAAAATTACCACTGCCCATCACTGTTGACTCTTATTTAAAGTTTTTATGACTTCACAAAACAAAAACTTACCCTCTAATAGTCACTCCACCAAAAGACCAAATTATAGAATGGTCTCTGCTCCTCTGAAAATAAAAGGCCAAAGAGCTCCCACTGTGGCACAACAGGATCAGCAGTGTCTCTGCAGCACTGACACAGGTTCGACCCCCCGGCCTGGCACAGTGGGTTGTGGGATCTGGCATTGCTGCCACTTGGACCAGGCTTGGACCAGGAACTCCATGTGTCATGGGGCAGCAAAAATGAAAAAAAAAAAAAAATAAGTAAATAAATAGCCAACATAAAACTGATACTTGGCAATATATTTGCATTGTGAAGTGCATAAACAAAACACAAAATCTTATATTTAGAGAGATAAGCTGTTAAGTTCATTTCTTCCTTTCAATGGAAGAGAACCATGTTATCCCCCTTGATATGAGAACTTTAGATACATTTGCAAAAACTTTGAAAGCTTAATTTGACTTCCTTTCCTTTAAAAATAAATAGGAAAGTAAATTAGGACAGTTTTTAACAGGGAATTTTTTTTAGTTAGAACATGCAGTACCAATTAGGAATGTTGTGTTTTTTTTTTATCCTCCCTAAAATACTTGGTTATTGGGTAAATTCTTCCAGCATCTAAAATCTGAAAGGATTCTGTAACCTGATTGCAAAATTATGAGGGAGTTTCCCACGTACACCACATCCTCTGACAAAATATAACTTGCACCAAATCTAACTTCTTCATTCCTAAGGTCTTTTCCCACTAATGAACTTCTGCTTAATCTAAAAATTTCTAATAAAAGTTTATGTTCTTTAAAGTTAACTGAAAACTGGGAATGAGGAGTTTGTGTAGTTATCATGTTAGAGATCAGTCTTAATGACAGGCTACTCTCTCACAAAATATGAGTGTTTATAGAGTCCTAAATAGAAATCACTCCAGGTGGACACAAATAAGCAAGCCTGACTGAAACAGAGAAATACGGATAATGATTTCAAAATTATATTGCTTTTACAAATTTTGAGTTAATTTCCCTGACATGCAGAGTTAGTTGAGCACCAGATATTTTCTTTCCTGACTATTACTCTTTTAATTTATGTTCGAGCATACTGATTCCTCAGAGAAGTTACATGATTTAATCTGTGATATACATAGCACCTGTAGCATATCCTTGGTTAAGGACACGTTTTTAAAGGAAGTTTTTAATCCTTTACTTGGCGCTACATCATTTCTTCAAAACCTGTCTGTGCTATCACAGTTTCAGATGATAGTGAACTTCCCACAAGCACCACTCTGAAGGCCTCGGAGAAGTCTACAATGGAACAGTTAGTGGAAAAAGCTTGCTTCAGAGACTATCAGCGTTTAGGTTTGGGAACCATAAGCAGCAGCTCTTCTCGCTCAAAACCAGAGTACTTTCGAATCACTGCCTCCAACAGGATGTATTCACTCTGCCGGAGGTAAGTCCGTTAGTGGTCGCCAAAAGGAGGCCTTCTTTCCTTCGTGCCATTTGAGTTTTGCATGGGCTGTTTGCATCTATAGCCCAGAGAGAAAGAGAAAATAGGAGTAAGGTGTCCAGGACTACGTGTGTTTAAGGGACACTTGTTATGCAGCGTGTGCAAGCATCTCACTGCTATTCTCAGAATTAAATTATGTGTATAACATATACATTAACAGTGTATATGTTAGATCAGGAACTGAATTTTCAGATTCCTTTTATAAAGAGAACGAAAAGGTTTTGTTCCCTTTATAAATTTCCCATATTTGTCTTTCTCTTCCCTTTTGCCTCTCTTCTAGCATGCCTTAGAGACCTTGAAGTAAAACTAGGTTTTGCCCAGACAGAGAGGAGACGTGAAAAAGTGCTATAGATCAGGGGTCTGCACAGTTTTTCTATAAAGGGCCCGACAGTACATATTTTCAGTTTTTCAGGCCATATGTTGTTCTCTGGTTGCAACTTTTTCTAACCTGCCACTGAAGCAGCCATGGATGGTACGTAAATAAATAGACGGTGCCAGCTTTGGCTTACAGGCTGTAATTTGCTGACCCAAATGTAGGCAGGGTTTCCTTATGCTGTCTAATTAGGATTTTTTTTTTCAAGGGCTGTTACTTAAAGAATATAAGTGAACCCATTTTCTTTTTTCTATTCTTGTTTCTCTTGCTGTTTTATATCTCTCTTAAGCCCTATTTTATGCTTTATATCTTTTAAAACTACGTTACCACCATCCACAAGTTTAATCATTTTCATCTCCAGGTAAGTTCTTTTCTTTGCATCTATAAATTCCTGATTTTATTAAGTGCAATAATGCTGTGGAAGCACTTTGTAAATTGTAATAAGCCTTGTACATATTTTAGAAATTTGTCTTGATGTCACTTAGTTTCAACCCCACTATTCTTAAAGACTCTAGATATCTCATTTTAAATGATGAATACAAATGTGCAAATACCAATGTGAAACTTGTGAGACAAGTTGGGAATATAGTTTAAGATTTGGGACAAATAAAAATTTTGCATTACATCCTAAAAGGCTGTGATTTGTTGAGTACACTGTGATTCTCCTGGGTACTCTGTCCTTCTAACTAAATTCTCTCTGTAGATGAGCGTAAGCAGTAGTGTTAGGTGTGATGTCCCGCTGTTTTAGAAGCTTTGCTATAAAAACCGTAACTGCCAGTGGAGAAGCTTGCTATAAAAACCATAACTGCCAGTGGAGAAGCTTGCTATAAAAACCGTAACTGCCAGTGGAAAACAGACATTGTTTCTCTTTTCAGTCTGTCAAAAACAAAATAAAATCTTATAGGCCACTTATTAGAACACTTACTATAAAGAGTTTACGGTGATATAAAGTGATATATATTCTTAAGCTATTAGAAGTAAGGAAATGGAATAATAAAATATAACCCGAAAGAAGGCAAGAGAGAGAAAAGGGAAGCATGGAACCGATGGAACACATAGAAAGCAAATAGTAAGATGGTAAATTTAAGTTCAAATATATCTGTAATTTTATTACTTATGAATTAATAAATGCTACAATTAAAAGAAAAATACAATCAGAATTTTTTAAAGCTTTACGGTACTTTTAATGGCTATATCTAATGTATAAGATTACAAAAAAGTTGAAAGTAAACAGAACGAATACCGCTATGTAAAAATGCCTTTGGAAAAAAGCTGTTGTCGCTATATAAATATTAAAGTAGATTTTAAAGTAAAATCTTACTAGCAGTAAAGAAGGATGGTTAATAATGTAAAAGGTTCAGTTCATGCACAATTTATTATGACCATGTATAGTCTTTTTTTCTCTTTTAAAGTTTTATTGAAGTATAGTTTTTTTCCAATGTTGTGATAATTTCTGCTATACAACAAAGTGATTCAGTTATACACTTTGTGTATATGTGTATAACATATGCAGGTTATTATAAGGATATAGAACTGGCTTGCCAATTGAAAAATCAATCAGCATAATTCACCACATTAAAAAAATTGTGTTGTAAGTTCACTATATATAAAAAAGCATTTTATAAAATGTAATATTTATGATTTTTTTTATAAAAGAAACCTAAGCAAAGCAGAAATACAGGATTAAAAAACTCCTTAAACTAGTAAGTGTCAAAAAAAAAAGTCCCATGGCAAAAATTACTTAATGGTAAAGTATTAAAAAGTTTTACTCTGAGATCAAGACAAGAATACCCACTATCACCACCCCTATTTGATGTTGTACTAGAGGTCTTAGGAAGTATTAAAAGACTAGAAAAATAAATAATACAAGGTATAAAGATCAAAAAGAAAGAAATAACACTATATTACTCACAAATGATCTGATTATACACATAGAAAATCTGAAGGAATCTACAGATAAACGTAGTAAATTAGTAAGTGAATTTAGCAGGGTCACTAGTATGAGGTGGTTCTACAAAACTTAGTCATGCATATACCAAAGACAAACAATTAAAAAATGGCGGTGTTCCCACTGTGGCTCAGTGGGTTAAGAGCCCAGCACTGTCTCCTTGAGGATGCGTATTCGATCCCTGGCCTCACTCAGTGGGTTAAGGATCTGTCATTGCCACAAGGTTGCAGTTGTGGCTCAGTCCGGTGATGCCATGGCTGGGGCACAGGCCTGCAGCTGCAGCTCTGATTCAACCAATAGCCTGGGAACTTATATGTGCTGCAGGTGTGGCCTTTAAAAAAAAAAAAAAATGAAATTTTAAGTGATGTTATTTTGGTACTACTGATACTATTTACAGTAGCACTAAAAAACATGGCATACTTAGGAATAAATCTAATATAAGATGTGAAGCCCAGTACATGAATAGCCAAAACAGTATTAAGGATCATTAAAGGTACAAATAAATAGATATTTAGTGTTCTTGGACCAGAATACTCAATACTCTAAAACTGATTTCTCTAGACATTGATCTTTAGATTGGGTACATACATGGGTATGGGTATCTGCATGGGTAGTGACATTGATCTGTAGAGTCAATGCAGTACCAATCAAAATCCCAGCAAAATGTTTATAGAAATTGAAAAGACAATTCTAAGAGTCACATTAAAATGCAGAAGGGCAAAAGTAGTCAAGGTAGTTTTATGGAATAATAATACTACAGGCTATCAAGACATTTGATAAAGCTACAGTAATGAAGGCACTGTGGGATTCACGCAGGGATAGAAACAGAGCGTTGGAGCCAAATAGGGAATATAGAAACATCTCAACATATAAGAACACTTGGTTTGAGATGAAGACAGCACTTAAGAGCGGTGGATAAAAGATGTTTTTTCAATAACCGGTGCTAGAAATTCATATAAGAAAAATTTCATTTTGACCTAGATCTTGCACTACATAAACAAAAATCAATTCTCATTGTTCTGTAGTTCTGCATGTAAAAGGTCAAGACAATAAAGCTTCTAGAAGAGAGGAAAATATCTTCATGACTTTGAAGTAGGGAAAGATTTTTTTTTTGGTCTTTTTGCCTTTTTCTAGGGCCGCACTCATGGCATGTGGAGGTTCCCAGGCTAGGGGTCTAATCAGAGCCGCAGCCACCAGCCTACTCCACAGCCACAGCAACACCAGATCTGAGCCACGTCTGCAACCTACACCACAGTTCGTGGCAACGCCGGATTGTTAACCCACTGAGCGAGGCCAGGGATCGAACCCACAACCTCATGGTTCCTAGTCGGATTCATTAACCGCTGAGCCACGATGGGAACTCCGGGAAAGATTTCTTAAGATAGGAAAAACCCTATCCATAAAGTAAAAGATTGATAAAGTAAGAAGTTCCATATATAAGAAGACATCATTAAAAGAGTAAAAAGGCAATACGAAATGGCAGGAGACCTTACAAAAGTGGATGGGCAATAAGTACATGAAAAGGTGTATGGCTGTTAGCATAACTGATGCCATTTGGGGCCCTTATGGTTTCTTCTGTTCTTTCACTGACCCTCCCCGAGACTGTGCTGTGCAGTGAATCACTTCTCTATCGCCAAGAGCTTTGTAGTTCTTAATAGTTGTTTTTCAACGATCGTTAGCACCACGTAGCCTCCATGCTCTGTTAGTCCCCAAACAATGATCAACACCTTCCGTGACGTAGTCCCAGTGTCCATGAGAGACTAGTTAGTTACCTATTCATAAATCTTAACTCGGGAATGCACGTCCTGTTTCCTAGCACCTATCCCCATACCCTGGGTTAACTGTAAAATTGTCCCAGTGGTTCCTCAGTGGCTCAGAGTGCAGCTGTGAATGTTTCCTGGTCATTGTCCTCCCAGTCTAGATCCCACCCTGTAAACACCGATCCACTAATTATATAGAGCTGCCTGCCTCGTTTTTTTGGTCTCAAGATACCTTCTCAGTTTGGTGGGCAGTTTTGGTTCACTCTGCTCTCCAACGATGCTCAATCTGTTAGTCTTCAGATAAATACAAATTAAAGTCCCAGTGACACTACTTTATACTTGCTAAAATTTAAAAGACCAGCAATACAAAGTACTAGTTTAAATGTTGAGCAAAGGGAACTCTATTGCTGATTAAACAACTTTGGAAAGCTGTCTGGCAGCATCTGCTAAATTTCTAGACATGTATTGAATTATATACACAATCTGTTATGTATATATTGGAGATTCTACTCCATCTAGGAACGCACACATGCTGCCAAAAAGACAACTAGGAGAATGTTCATGGCAACATTTTTCTTACATAATCAAAAACTAGAAATGACTCCAAATCAACAATAGAAGAATAAATAATATAATCACAGTGGGACACTATACAGCAATGAAAATGAACAAACTATAGTCACATGCATGGATGGATCTCATAAACATACTGTTGAACAAAAGAAGCCAGGCACGAAAGATTAAATTCTATTGGTTCCTTTTTTATGAAATTCAGAACAGGCAAAACTCGTCCATATTGTTAGCAGTCAGAGATAGTGATAATCTTTGAGGAGGAAGAGGGAGAAATAGTGGTTGGGAGAAGACCCAAAGGGATTTCTTGGGTGACGGAAACAGTCCATTTCTAGACCTAGGTTTCTTTTTGCGTTAATTCATTTATGTTTTGAATATTTACATGTGTGTTGTTCTTTGATTAAAAAATTTCCACAGCAGCTCCTAAAGCCCAGCCTACCTTGAGGCTTACTCAGGAACCCATGACTGGTTGGCTCTGTGTGGAAAGATCGGGTGGGTGGCAGGGTAAAATGGATGTGTCTTTCATTGCTAAATGAGACTGATCCTGAGAGTAGTCTCTGCTGGTCTTCAGGCTCGACGCAGTTTTCCCCAGCCCCAGTGGCTATCCAGCTGTCCCTCAACCCCATCCCTGGAACCAGAAAGGTCTTAGATCTTGGGTGTAGCAGAGCATGGTGCTCATGCCCCATGGAAGGAGGGCAGAGGGAAAGGGACTAAGGGGTGTGCTGATTCTTTCCCAGTTCCTGACACAGTCAGTACCTGAAGCCACTAAGCATTGCTCACTCCGCTAATACACAAAATCACTGTAGTACCTGGAAGCAAGTGGGGCAAAAAAAAGATAATCAAGTGGAGTTAGAAATAGAGGGACCTCAGAATAGAACTGGTTTTCATGTCTTCATGGATGATGATGACGTCTAAGGCCAGGTACCTTGATCAGCTTGTGGTATTAGGTAAATGCAGCCTATAACTTCTGAAAGCACCAAAGTGCCAGACTTTCAGAATGCTTCCAAGTTTTCTCTGGTTAGGTGTACTGTCTCTGGAAAGTTAAATCGGCATTCAATAAAGCCACTGAAGGTTATGATTGATATGACCATAAACCAGATTTTCTCTCCCTGCTGTCAGCACTGGCTTATAACAAGATAAGAGATTAAAAGGGATTGTTGTATGTTGGGAGAACTTAAGAAGCAGTCCTCTGCTCCTGTGATCTGCAGGGTTCCGTGGGAAGTTGTGACAGTGTCACTGATTTGTGCACTGAAAATGGTTAACATGTTAGGTTTTATGTCAGATATATTTTACCACAATAAAAAAATCCACACAAAAGAAGATGTGGGATTAGAGGTTAGTCAGGAGGTTGTTCATATGCACTCTCTCTAGTCTAATATTTATAAATAAACTAAAGGAAAGAAATGCTCTGAAAGCTGCCTGTCTCCTTATGCTTACCAGTCTCTAAAAACAAAGTACTCTCGTCTGTTTTTTATTTTCCCAGCCTCACATCCTGTAACTTTCTGAGCTAATCTTTTTAAAATAATCATCAACATGCAATATTAATAAAATATTTAAACCCACTTGACATTTGAACATACCGTTTTCATACCAGAAATCATTTGGTTTTGGTTTTTTATCCTGTCACCATCTCTGGCGTCCCAGCACCAGTGTCCTCTATTCTCTGTCTGTCATTTCAGCAATCTAATGAGTTGACAGCTTGATTTGTCATTCTCATAAAGTTGACGTCAATACGTATCACGATATTTACTGTCTTGTATTCTCTCTCTCCCCATTTCTTTTTTCTCCTCCTCTCCCCACGCCACCCTTCACCTACCCTGATCATTTTCGCTTCCGTGCTCCTGAAGCTACCCTGGCCTTTTAGTCGTACCTCAAGCTGTACAGGACAGTAGCTTACCACGAGTAGCCCGCTGCTATCGACACAATCGCCTGCCTGTCGTGTGTTGGAAGAACTCAAGAAGCAGTACCCTGCTCCTCCGGTCTGGAGGATTCCACGGCAAGGGAGTAGCTGGTCTTTTTAAATCACAGAACTCGCCTCAGGCAGGTAAGCAGTTCTTTCTCTACAACGCTGTTCTGATCCTCCCACTGTGCAGTATTCCAAAAAATAAAGGAGGTAAAATCTGGGAATGCTAGTTGTGCCCTTTGACCAAGCCTCTTACACTCAGACTTTTCCACTGTGCTGTACACAGCAGGGACAACTTAAGCGAGAACTAGACTTGAACTTGACATCTTACTTAATGTGTCTGTATTTGGATTTTTATAGAAATTAGCATAGTCAAGTCTTGCTTCTCGGCTGTTTTCATTTCAGCAAACCAGAGTGTCTACAGATGGAAACAGGTTATACTAATCTTTTTCTTTTCTTTTGGGAAGCATCCAAATATCTTTAACATTTAACAGCTTCAGAAGCAAAAAGGGATTCTGTCCCATATAGTTTGAGATAGGCTTTCTCATAAGACACACACACACACACGTCAGCAAACTAATGACCAAAATGCTGCTTTGTGAGCTTTCAAGCAGAGAGGTTTTTAGGAAGCTAAGGACTGGCCAACTTAAGAAAAAAGATGTACTAAGTGCCACTACCCTTTTTCTGAGGATATTTTTTGAGCACTGTTTTGAGGTCTTGAAGTCAATCAGGAGTTATATTTTGTTAACCTTTCTCGTAACTTCGTAACCTTTCTCATAACTCATTAAGCATCTTCATAAAGTAGATACTTAATAAAAGTAAAGAAGGACCACTAAGATATCAGATCCAATTTAGGGATAGCTGCATTCTTTCCTCTTTGGAAATGGAAATGAGCTAACTCAAGTTCAGTGGCTCAATAGGTAGAACCCTGTGCTTTTTTATTTTTTTTTTCTTTTTGGCCACACCCATAGCACGTGGAAGTTCCTGGGCCAGGGATCTCAAACCCACACCACAGCTGCAGTCTGCCCGACAGCTGCAGCGGTGCCAGATCCCTAACCTAGTGTACTACACAGGAACTTCTACCAGGTGCATTTTGATACCTTTTCTTTAGTTCTCATCCATTCCCTCCTGAAAGTTAAACGTTGGCCAGAGTGCCTTTGATCATTCAGTTGACTGAGGGCACCTCACATATAACCGTATATTATTGTTATTGTTATTCCATCTGGCTTGAAGTTTCGACACTGGTATAATTAAAGGCAGTTGGCTTTTAACCGTTTCTGCCCAGAGGAGTCCTCCCAAGCCACGTAATGGTTATAGTAGAACATGGCATGTAGAGGTTACATAAAGTGAGTGAATCATTTTAGGAGCATTGAAGAGCATATTACTGAGCTTTTAGCTGGAAAAAAAAAATTGAAACTGATTTATTCCACTGGTTTCTGAGTTTTAAATCCAATATAAATTTACTGTATTTCATGTTGAGTTCATGCATTTGCTTATTTTAATATCTTTAAAATTGGGATACAACTTGTAATTCATGTGATCAGAAAGAATGTATCCTGGTTTAAATGGCCTTTTTTTTTTATTATTCTTAGTACACAAAATAACTGATGACATTTTAGAGTTTATAAAAATGATGGCAGCTTAAAGGTGATGAAATATAATAACATAATAATTGTAAGTTGTAAGAAAGTTTGCTAATCTCTGTTGTCCTTCTAGTGAGTCCTTCGCAACGCTGCTTTAAGGGCCTGGGCCAATTTCAGTGATTCTGCTTTACCGCACGCAAGCCAGGCTCAAACTGCCTCCAACTCAGAATTGCTCTCACCTTTATTTCCATCCTTGCATACCTTTTTTTTTTTTTTTTTTTTTAATGGCTGCACCCATGGCATATGGAGGTTTCCGGGCCAGGGATTGAATCCGAACCACAGCTGCAACACCACTGGATCCTTAACCCACTGCATGGGGCCAGGGATCATACCTGCACCGCCACAGACACAACACCGGATCCTTAACCCCCCTGAGCCGCAGTGGAAACTCCTTACATACTTTCTGATCCTCTTTTAGAAGGACCGGGGAATTTAGCAGTAGCTGCCTCTGTCTTCTCACCTTCCTCCACTCCTCTCAGAAGCCCCTACAGGTTCATGCCCCGGTTAGGCCTATGTGACAGAAGTAGAATAAAGTTACTGGTGCTGGGAAATTCTCACCTCTGCTCGTTCTGGAATGCTGAGGGTACCTGCTCCACCCCTGCTCCCAAACGGTAGCACGGACCGGGTGCTTAGTGGGGAGCTCCTCAAAGAGATGTCGTCCCTGGTGAATCTTTATTTTTGAGTTGGTTGGATCACGAGAAGCTCTATCTGTGCTAGGAAGGACAGCCATGTGCTGGTTTTGCAGACCTGGGCTCTTTGTGGGAGGATGATGAGGCATTCAAGAAGTAGGTGTGGTGAAACCAATATCATAGGAGGATTATCCATGTAATAGCTTGGAGCTTTGAGTGGGGCTGGTTTCTGTATCTGGGTGTGGTAACTTGAAGACTGTACATAGAAAGAATAAGCTTCTGTATAGAGAGAGAAGCTGTTATTAACATAGAGACAGTTTGTTTTACTTAAGGTGTTTTCCTTTTACAGCTCCTACCTCCTCTTTAGAATCTTCCAGTAGCATAGAACAAGAAAAGTACTTGCAAGCCCTGCTGAGTGCAGTTTCCATCCATCAGAAACTCAGTGGCAATAACACCCTTACTGTCAGGCCAGCACTTGCTCTGTCTCCAGGTAAGATTTGCTAATGCTTTTCTTTTTGACAGCTGTGAAAGGTCGTACTCACTCCTAGGGTTCGTCTCTTTAGTTACTTGCATTGTTCCTTCAGCATAAAACTCCTTCGTGTGTTACCTTGGAGTCTGTAACTTTAGCTTCTTTAATTTATAAATCAAGGTACCACTCTTAACGTCCAGTAAACAGTAACCAAATTTCGGGATTCACTTATTTCCTTTTTAAAAGAGTAATAGGAGAGGTGGTGGGAAACACAAAGTCAGCTGGGTCTGCTTTTTCTTTTCCTGGAATGTGTTTTACATAGACTTTAAAATATTACAGAATTGAATGTGTAAGTTGACCATCTGTTTATTCAGTGTATATTTATTCAACTCATCATGTCAAAGTTTGAGATTCCTGAAGTCTCTGCAGCCTTTTATGATTTGCAGTGCAGTTTGTTTTCACTAGATTCGGATGAATCCATTAAGACTTGTACTAATATTCTGTTTCAGTTATCATGTGACGGAACCCCAAAGGGTTCATGTAGAGGTAACCCCAGTGTGTTAGACACAGGAGCATGTGACTTGAGAAGCTGGTCTCCTTGGCTTACTCAGCTCTATGAATTCGTTCAACATAAGCAGAAAGCGGCTTTTCTTGTAACGCCATGCATGCCTTGCTTCACGTATCATTAAATTCTCTGATTGCACTTGCCAAACCTAACTCTCTATAGTCTCGCCAAAGTGTGTATCTCTGAGGAGCTAGTGACAGTGCCTTGTTATCGCTGTTAAAGCCTTGGGTACTTAAAAAGTACAATGTTTGGCAGCAATTAGACACGCTTACACGTGAAGATAACTTTTTTTGTCATTTGAGTAATGTTAACCCGAACGACGCGGTTTTTGTTCTTCTTTTTGGCCGACTTCAGGGACTGAAAGGAGGACCCCACGAGTGCCCACTGTGCTTGAGCAGGTAGTGCCAGGACATGTGAATGTAGACCCGTCCAATAGCTTTGCTCGAGGAGGTTAGTAAGACTGGTTTTATCGCTGAGCACTGATACCACCTGAGAAGCAGAACACTTTTTTTCCAGATAATGGCACGTTAAATCAACTCACCGCGGTTAAAATTTCAAATTACCCTCTTCTAAATGAATGATCGAATTTATTACTAGCGTGGTGACAGATGGGTTTAGCCTCGTGGGACAAGAGGTGTAATAATTGCTGAAATCTCACCGATGCGCGTGGTTTGGAAGCACCGGGAGGGGAGGGAGCGTGTCTGAGTGGCGACTGGGCCCTGCCTTGGTCCTTCCCTGCGGAGGACTGAGCACAGAAGCAGAAGAGCCGGGGAGGCGCGATCCGAGAGTCAAAGGCTGTGCCTCCAGTGCCAGTTTTTTTTACTCCTCTTCTCTGAAATGCCAGTTGGAGGAATAAGAAGAGAATGATTCCGGATCCACATAAAAGACTCTCATTTTACAAAATTCACTTCCTTTTGAACACCAAGATTCCTGTGCACATCTCTCGGCGGTCATATTGCTGATTCCTTTGGAACTTTTCTGCCTGCCGCTTTCTGTGATTGTAGAATTTCCTAAGAGCTTTCCACCTCCTCTGCTCGTCTAGCTGACCAGGCGTGAAGGTCCTTGTATGAGTTTGCTCGGGCTAATGTGACCAAGCGCCACAAACCACGCGGCTTCAGCAACTACTGCCGCACAGTTCTGGAGGCTGGAAGTCCAAAATCAAGACATGGTCAGGGGTGGTTCCTTCTGAGCGCTGTGAGGAGTGATCTGTTCCCCTGCCTCTCCGCTGGCTTCTGGGGGTGTGCGAGCAATCTTGGGTGTTCCTCAGCTTATAGAAGCATCAGCCATATCTTTGCCCTCATCTTGCCATGACACTTTCCCTGTGTGTCTGTCTCTGGGCGTCCCCGTTTATGAGGACACCAGTCATACGGAATTAACAGCCCATCCCACTCCAGGACGACCTCATCTTAACAAATGACGTCTGCAGTGACCCTGTTTCCAAATGAGGTCCCATTCTGAGGTGCTGGGAGCTGGGACTACAACATAAAGAATTTTGGCAGATAATGGGGGGCGGGGGGAGCACAGTTCAACCCATCACAGTCATATATCACTTTTTTCCTGAACATTTAAAATACCGTTGTCTTTTTTTTTTTAATTTAAAATTCAAACTTCACTCTTCTCATCATTTCTATCTTAGTGGATTTGAACTAAAAGATGATTCAGTGACTTTCTCCTAAGGTTTCCGGTATTTCTGTGGCCGAGAATTCTTTTCAGAATTTGGTTCAAAGTTGCTGTTCTCCCTATTGCTTTGTTTCCCACCTGCAAGCTTATAGTAGCAGGCATGTCAGCAATTTTTTTTCCCTTTAACTTTTAGTAGAATGCAAACTTCTGGCATATATCTGGTTAGTTGATGCCCCCACCCCACCCCGACCCCGCTCTTGAGTTTTGCCTTTGTAAACTTCATCAGCAACAGATTATCTATTCCTTCAATTCCTTCATTTGGCCAGGTGACCTGTAATTATAAATTTGGGCGCAAAACTATCTCTCCTTAGGCCCATGGATATTCACCAGTTGGTTTCTTCTTTTTTCATTTTTGGGGGTTTTTGTTTTTGGGGTTTTTTTATGGCCGTGCCTGTGGTGTATGGACGTTCCTGGGCCAGGGAGTGAATCCAAGCCGTAGCTGCGACCTGCCCCACAGTGCAGCAGCGCCCCACGGAGCCCATACCCCCTGCCCTGGGCCGGGATCAAACCCGCACCTCCACAGCGACCTGAGCCCCTGCAGTCAGGTTTTTACCCACCGTGCCACGGCAGGAACTCCGTCGATCCGCGCTGACTGCAGTCTCTTCTCTGTTCTCACACTGGCCTCGTACTCACGGCGTTTTTATACAAGGGGATCCCCACCAGCGGTTATATTCTAGTCGCGAGTCCATTCTTTGCTGCTCTCAAAGGTGTCCAGAAGGCTTTATTCACATTTTAGCATTAAAACCTCCTACTGTTTAATTTGTTTGTGACCCTTTCTATGCGTAATGAGGCCAGAAGTATTATTTCTGACCCCCTTACTAAGTATTTTCTTTAGAAAATTACTGTAAATTTAGTGTGCTTTCTTTTTCTTTCTTTTTTTGTCTTTTTGCCTTTTATCTAGAGCCGCACCCGCGGCATATGGAGGTTCCCAGGCTAGGGGTCTAACAGGAGCTGTAGCTGCCGGCCTTCGCCACAGCCATAGACACGTGGGATCCGAGCCGCTTCTGCGACCTACACCACAGCTCACGGCAACGCCGGATCCTTAACCGACTGAGCAAGGCCAGGGATTGAACCCACACCCTCATGGTTCCTAGTCGGATTCCTTAACCACTGAGCCACGAAGGGAACTCCTAGCGTGCTTTCTTACGATGGTTATTTGCTACTGACCAGGTCCCCTTCGATCTGGTATCTTAAGCAAAGATCCAAAACCCAAATCTCATTATTTCATCACCTAATTCTCCGCCCCCAAAGCCTCCAGATACGGCTGTTTACTGGCATCTTCAACTTCGGCGATCCCTCCAGCCGCTCCCTTTTGTGTTTTCTGATAGCATCATCACCCCTCACCTAAAGCAGGAGGCATGAACTGGGCAAAGCCAGTGTGAGAAATCTCAGAAGACCCCCTGTTAACATGAACATAGCAGGCAGACACACACTCACACTGGCCATGACCAGACAGTGTATAGACACCCACCTGCCCTTGCGAGTAGATAATTTCCTTGTCCCCCCCGCCCCCGCCCAAGAACAGAGCTTCTTGGTTCTTCCGGAGAGCTGGGTACCACTTGTCCAGCAAATCCTCATTTACACCGTGTGGGGAGAGCCTCCTGTCTTGAATATCCCTCCTAACCTTCTCCTTTTCTCTGTACTTCCACTGGTTTTCCATTCCTTTCATTGTCATGGAGTCTTGGTAACAGTTTCCTTATGTTATTTCCACTGTGTGCCTTTCCACTCTGGTGAGCCAGGGTTTAGATTGGATTCCACCTTCTCCTTCACCCCTTTTTCAGTCCGAGTGGTCCCTTAGCATTGACCATGCATGTTGAGCAGTTCCTAAGGCAGGGGAAGCAAGCTCTTTGACTCAAGAACCAGTTATGAAAAAATGAAGATTTGAATAGATCACATTGTTTTTCATTTAAAAATTACAATAGTTTTTGTACCCCATGGTGAAAATGCAGGTACTTGCAACTTGGATAAATTATTTTGTGTACAAAAATGCCATGAGAAAATCTGCCTCTTAAATAAAAATGAAATAGTTGGTATATTTGAGAATTAGTCATATATAGAAGCAGCTTTTTTTTTTCCTTTTATCCTTTTTCTTTTTTGGCCACCCCACGGCATATGGAGTTCCCAGGCCAGGGATCAGATCCGAGCCACAGTTGCCACCTGTACTGCAGCTGCAGCAACACCAGAGCCTTTAACCCCCTGTGCCAGGCCAGGGATCGAACCTGCATCCCGGTGCTGCAGAGACACCACTGCCCATCCCATTGTGCCACAGCGGGAACTCCTGGAGACAGTAGCTTTTTCATTTTCCATCCTTTACATTTCCATAGCCCTTCTTCTACAGTGTTATTTCATCCTTGAAATAACCTCCAGGACAGGTACTTTAGAAGCTTTGAGGGATGAAATGACTTGGCTAAGATCACTTAGCAGATAACCCCACAGGTGGGACCGGAATCAGTTCAGTGTATTTCAGTGCAGCATTCACTGAATACAGCTTACACCTCGTGCACTGTTACTTAGGCATAAGGTCCCGCTGACAGATGCAGTACCACGTCCCCACATCCAACCCAGGCATCCTGTCTCCTTCTCTGCTTTGATCTGCACGGAGTAGAGGGAACAGTACCGGGGCTTAGGAAATGCCCGTGCTCTGAACAGCAGTGCAACCCCGTGGGCGGGATGAACTATATCACTTATTCCCTGAAACAGTCCCCTTAGCCAGACCCTGCTGGACAGAGCCGGGGCACATAGCTGCTTAGGTGACAAGACACCAAGAGTTTGGCTCAATTATATTCAAACTCAAACTGCAGCCCTACCATTCAGTGTATAATATTAAGCAATTTAGGAGCCCTCGAAATCATCCGTGTCCTCATCTGTAAAGTGGAGGTAATCAACAGCATTCTAGCTCTGGAGTCCAGAGAGGAATGAAAGCAATACTTTATACAGGGTACTTGGTTACCGGCTCATTGTAGTAATAAGAGCCCAATAAACATTCCATTATTATTGTTGTGATTATCATCATTCTTTTTTTTTTTTTGTCTTTTTGCCTTTTCTAGGGCCACACCCGCGGCATATGGAGGTTCCCAGGCTAGGGGTCTAACAGGAGCTGTAGCTGCCAGCCTTCGCCACAGCCACAGCAACACGGGATCCGAGCTGCGTCTGCAACCTACACCCCAGCTCAAGGCAACACCGGATCCTTAACCCACTGAGCGAGGCCAGGGATCGAACCCGCAACCTCACAGTTCTTAGTCGGATTCATTAACCACTGAGCCACGAAGGGAATTCCTCTTATCATCATTCTTGCTGCTTAATATGCCACAGAAATGGAGGGGGAAAGTGTACTTTTTCATTTACACTGTCTTTAGCCAGTTGCTCCTCACCGGCAAAGGCAAAAGCAGACAGAGGGAATACGCCTTAGGCCTGGACCCGTAACTTTAAAACTTCTTTGATCATGACTCCTAGTAAGAAATACTTTCATATCTATATGTGTACATGCATATTCATTTTGTATCACAGTCCAGGTAGCGCTAAGTCACAAGACAGAGTCACAGACTATAACAAAAGTATCCTGAAGCAAACTCTTCTATACTACGTGCAAGTGCACATAATATTTTCAATTCTAATCCGTTTCGCGTCTTTAAAAATACTGATTTAACCAACTAAAATGATCTCACAGACCACTAGGGAAGACGCTCCAGTTTGGAAAAATGCTCTGGCCAAGCATGTGACACCTAGGAATCACTCAAGAAGCTCAGCAGACCTCCCCACCAATGCAGTCACGCAGTGCCTTTGGTCAACATGACTTGTCGGGTGGAATTACAGTTCTCGGAGTCCTACACCGATCCCCTCTAGCACAGGTCATTTTCTGACTGCTGATTTTCTGCCAGGTGATATACACCTGGCAGTTTTTCATCAACGAGGCTCTGTTTGAGAAAGTTCTTATTTTTTAAATTTAATGCCCTTCTTTTCATTCTTTTAGGGCAAATAATTGAGTTGAAGATCAAGTAGAACCACAGCAGTTCACATGTACCGATTTTTAAGAAGAAAATAATCAACAACACCTGCATATTCATGCTCTTGGCATAGAGACAAGACAGAACGTGGCTAGGTCCCTGCCCTCTGGAGCACACAGTCAAGTGAAATCAAAAGTGCAAAGAATGACAATGCAGTGGGATCAGAGTTCAAAGAGAGCCCTGTAGGACTTTAGGGACAGTCAGGAACGCTTTTCAGAGGAATTCATGTTGTTGCTGGATCTTAAGGCATAAGAAGTTTCTCAGGTTGAGGAAATGGGAGAGCTCATTCCAGGCTGAGGGACTAGCATCAGAAAATGATGTTTAGGGAACAGTGTCTCAGAATCAGTCAGAATCTCACAAGCACTCAGGCTTCACTCACTGTTAAGCACTTAATGATCCATATTCCAGTAGGAAAGCTTGAAACCTAAGCAGGAAGGAGAGTAGGCAGCTGGCACACAGGAGGCCTTGTGCCTTCTTCCTGCTGTCCCAGATCTTTGTTCTGTCTTACAGTAAGTGGCATTCTCTGGACAATCAGCCAGCACCTCTGCAGTTCTTAGTTTTCTGACTTCCTTTGTCCCCTAAAGCCATCAATGCCCTTTATTTCCTGCCTACAAAAGAAATACGAAATATATGAAAAATCGCTTCTGATGATTTTTTTCTTTTATCAAATTAGGTCATATTTCATGCAGTTTTGAAAGGTATAGCTTAAAAAGATCACTGTTGATGTTTTTAATCGTGAATAAGTACAGAATCATCTTCCTTAAGTGACTCGAGCAGTTCCTTTGCTCAGGAAAGAGTATAACTTACCGCTCACCGTTTTTGTTATCACCAGGGAAGGTTTGCCCCAGTCACAAAGCGCTTGCCCTCTGTCGGGGGAAAAAAAGCAATATTACTCAAATTACAAAAGCATTATCTTTGACACTGCCTATCATTTTGGTGCAAGTAGGGGTTTTAGAAGTCATTAAGTCAGTCATCACACAAGCTGTATTTTTAGTGGCATTGGGTATTGTCACAGGGTCATAAATTTTGGCTGCTATCTCTCTGTTTCTGAAAACAGTAAATGGAATTTCCAAATGAAAAGAGAACAAATAAGGTGGTGTGGCAATGCTTAATGCTCTCCTGCAAACACATGCAGTTATTCCAAATGGTTGTTAGCGCTTCATTCCTGATGCGTGTCCACACTCAAAAGAACAAACGTGCTGGACAACACGTAGTATCTGCCAATCAGTGAGCCTCCTTAAATACCAGGGCCAACATATTCCTAACATTTACCCCCTCCCCAAATTCCTGAATTTTTATCCTAAAAATTTGTTTCTCTTCAAACAAAAGCTTATTCCATTTGGTATAATTTTTTCGTGGCACTCCCTGCTGTGCTGTCCATTTCATTGTGCTTATACTTATAAACAAGAGCTGAAATTTCATTTAACAGGCACTCGGTTCATCTTTTTTTGTGTGACTGTGCAGCTTCTTATTTGTTAGTCAGATCTTCTGCTTTTATTAAATTTACATTCCCCCCCCCACTGTTAACTTAATTTTTTTAATTAACCTATTCTTCCCTAACTCAATTTGCTCTGATGTTTGCTGCTGTGTACATTTCATTCCTCCTTCTGTCTTTAATCTTACCTACCAGTGCATGGGTACAGAGATCAATGTTTTACTCAGTCAGATCCCAGATCTTCAGCTAAGGGAAGAGTCCATAACCAAGGTACTGTATTACCTGTCCTGCCGTGTCACTCTTTTTAACCATCCTCATATGAGAGCGTGTGTGTTACAGGTGACCTTTTCTACCTTTGCTTGTCAAATTAGATTATTTATTCTCATCCACATTCTCAGTTTCTTCTGTGATTCCATTTAAAAAAAAAATTAACACGTGCCATAATAGCTAAGAAAACATATATTATAATAGATTCATCCACGTTAGGCAGAAATTTACAAAACTTTGTCTTGAGAACTGGTCTCCTGACCCCACAGATGTCTTCTATAAAGCGAGAAGCAGATGTGATGTCGTGGTAAATCCCAGTCACCTAAAACACGGCTTGATTTAACATGTGGCCAAGGTTAAAGCTTCTCAAAGAGCCTCTCCAAATCTAGAGAACCTGCTTCAGGGAAGTGGTGGCAGTGTCCTGTGCCCCTGTGACTGTCACAGGCCTGAACACCCGAGTCTTTGGGCATTTATAAGAGGCTCTGTTATTTTGAAGGTTCTACAGGGCTAGTCAAATTTGGGACTTAGTATATACCTTTGTGTTTGGATATTTAATATTTAATACTTGAGAGTCTCACTTGAATACAGAAATCCTTGACTTCTCTAATTAATATAATTAAAAGTCAACCTATGAGATTTTTCCAGTAGCTTAGCTTCACCGTTTCCTTAGAAGGCATCTGCTTCTGACTTTAACTTTTATATAGGGCCTCCTAAGATTCAGTGACGTGCACATTACTAAATTTATTAACTTCTCACTATTTCTCCTGGATCCTGGGGGGAAGGATGACAGTATAATCTTTAATGGCTTAAAACTACGGCATTCTGGCATGACGCACCAATATTCATTCTAAATCCAGCCTCAGATTTTAATGGTTTCGGTAAAGTTCTAATGTATATCTTAATCTGAATTTCTTGTTGAATTGACTGGCTAAAGTGGAAGAATGTTTCTTGCTTCTTTCTTGAAGCCCTTGGAAACTTACTCCGTGTCCTCCTGCCGAGGCTTCATTATTGCCTCCTGCCCACACTTTTTCTTTCCTAGTGTCAGTGCCCTCTCGCTATGTATGACCTCAGCATTTACTTACTTATAGGTTTTAGGTCCCTCCAAGCCAAATGATTTTTGGAATGTTATATTGAATACTGATTATCTGATGTAAAAGTAAATGATAAATGACCAGTGTGATCCATGATTAATAAGGTGAATTAACTTGCTTATTGCCTCTAAAACTGTACCTACAGAGCATGCATCTTTTTCCCTCTTTAGTGGTGCTCTCACATCAGATTATCTCACGAATTATTTTGACTTTTGTGAAGGTGTTTGGGCAAGTCTTCGCTCCAGCACTCGCCTGATCAGCTCTCCAACATCTTTCATTGATGTTGGCGCACGGCTGGCAGGCAAGGATCACTCGACCTCCTTCAGTAACAGCACTTACCTGCAAAACCAGCTCTTGAAACGCCAAGCGGCCCTTTATATATTTGGTGAAAAGTCACAGCTAAGGGTAAGATTTCTTTTTCTCACTTAGAAACTTCATGGCTACATGAAGACAGTTTATAAAACTTATTTCATAAACCAGCTTTCCAAGAATTTTTGTTTTTTTTTTGTAGCATGGATTCTTAACCTGGAGTTAATAATCTCAAAAAAAATTAGCTCGTGTGTGTGTGTGTGTGTGTGTGTGTGTGTGTGTACACATGTACTTATGGAGAATTACATTTGCCTATACGCATTTGCATATTTATTAGCCATGAAAATAAGAACATATTCATAATCATTTAAAAGATCAGTATAAACATCAGGAATATTAGAAACTGTGCATAAAATAAAATATGATTATTCAGGCTATGTTTTCCACTGCCTTTAGTTCAGCTTCCATAGGAATCTGCCTGTGGCAAAACAGATGGCTAATTTCTTATAAACCTAATGATAAAGCTGCAGGAAGGAAGAAGAGTGGCAAGGAGAGTACGGCCCTGCATGTGGAGACCAGGGAAGGCCCAAAACAATTTCATTACCATTAACAGGGGTGTGGGAAGTAAAAGTATTTGTTAGTTCAGAAATCCCCTCAAAAGTTTAATCCCGTGCCCCAGCGAGCACCGAACAATCTAGACAGACCTTCAGGTGAACCGTAGAGCGAAGGCTGTGAGCAGCACCCCACGTGCCTGGCCCTCAAGATGCCAGTGCCTAGGTCAGCTCTTCTGCGGCAGGCTGGCTTTGCTGCAGTCACAGTCACCAGCCTTTGGGGCCCAGGAAGTGAAACTGCTGTGTCATGCTCAGTTTTTAAACACGCACACATCTTCTGCTAGAGCAGATAGTTTTATACCCAGAAAGTAGTTGGGACGCTTTTCAGTAGCAGTCCAGGACTGTCTGCACAGCCTCTTCAGAACCAAACTTTCCATACTTCAGCGCAGCACTTACTCATAATCTGAATCACTCCCCAGGGTTTGTCTTCTGAATGCTTGCCCCTCCTGTTCCCTTTGCACATCAGTCCTCCTCAGCTAGGCTGTGTGATCACACGTGTATGAATAATAAGGTCCCACTTGGGACCTCCCTCCCTTCCTCCCTCAGTCACTCCCTTCATTTTCTTTTTTTTTGATGGCCACACCCACTGCATATGGAAGTTCCCGGCCCGGGATTGAATCCGAGCCACAGCTGCAGCAACACCAGATCCTTTAACCCGCTGTGCCGGGCTGGAGATCAAACCTGTGCCTCTACAGCGACCCGAGTCACTACAGTCAGATTCTTAGCCCACAGTACTATAGCGGGAACTCCTCTTTCTTTTTCTTCCTTTATCTCTTTCTTTCATCAATAAAATTTTACATTTAAAAAACATAATTCCGCCATCCTGGCACAGTGGTTATTAGGATTTTTGTATATTCCATTCAGGTTTTGCTTTTTATTAATTCAGCTGTGTCTGTAGAATATGGATGCGTATCTGTCTGGTGCATGGCATACCCCACATTCTAGCCAGCACCGTGCTGCCTAGCTGCAGTTCCACACCTTTTTCTCCCAACAAAGGAAGCCTAGTTAGTGAGAGTGACTTATTCTAAATAATCTGGAATTGGCCTTATTTGCCTTCTTAAATTTAAAATTTTAATACCTTATACTCGTAATCTAATAGTGTGTTTCAACACTATGGTTATAACTCCTGGTTTATAAGATAGGTATACCTACCTCAGGTATAGCTGGGAAATAAAAAGGAACCTAGTTTTCCTGAAAAGTGAACTATATTTTATCCATTATAATTTTGTGAAGAAAACTAATAGAAAAGAACTCATGTTCTCATGCTGCTAAGTCCTTATATATCAAGCCATAACATGTTTCCATGTTGTATAATAGACTTCATAATTATTTTAATCACTGTGTAACTCCATATTGTTGGATGTTTCAGTTTCTCTTCTGTATGTAAAATTGTAGTCACATTTTCAAGCAGATAGGTTTTTAGTATTTTTTATTGGGATGCAATCCACTAGGATTTTTTTTCCTCTACATTTGAGATTATTTCTTTAGGGTAGATTCCTAAAAGTGGAGTTACTGAGACTAAGAAACTTTTTTTCTTAGTATATATTAGAAATGCTCTTTGAGGAAAAAAAAAGTGGGAGTCTTTGCTTTTTATTTTAAAAGTTTACTAGGCTTTTTAAAAATACTCTAAAATAATCCATATAAAACGGTAGACAGACCTTATACATAAGTCTCCAGCAGCAATTTTTTTTAATTGTAGTAAAATACAGATAACATAAAATCTGTCATGTTAACATGTACAGCTCAGCAGTGCTTAGTGCCTTCACACTATTGAACAGCCAGTCTCCAAAAAGCAGTTTACTCTTAGAAAAGCAGGCGATCCAGTAGAGTAACTTGGGCAGAATATGAAGAGAGTGAAAAGAATGTAAGAAAATTCATTCATTCTTTGGCATAAAAAGTTAGAGAACTTTTAAATAATTTCCTGAAGTAGGCAACTAGATTATCAAACTAAGCTATACCAGTGAGCCATCGGTTTAGCAATCTTTAGTTACAAATGCAAGCTCGCATAGAATTCCATATGGATTAAAAATATAAGCATTCCCACTGTGGCACAGTGGGGAAGAATCAACTGCCATGGTGGCAGGTTGCTGTGGCAGGTTCGGTCCGTGACCCGGCACAGCGGCTTAAAGGACCTGGCATCCCCATAGCTGTGATGTGGGTCACCGCTGTGGCTCAGATTCAGTCCCTGGCTCAGGAACGTCCATATGCCACAGGTGCAGTCATTACATATATGTATACATATATATATATGTATATACATATGTATGTGTATATACGTATCTATATGTAGTACTCAAATAAGTATAGATCGATGCAAGTGTCATATTGAGTGAAAAAATGTTTTCCAAAAGCTAGATAATCCACAAAGCCTTTCATGTTTTCCTATTATTTTTTATTATCAGCTTTAAGAGAATAACTACAGTATTAGTAGTCTTAGGGCAGCGAGATAGTCATTTTTATTTCCTTCTCAATGTTTACTCTGCTTTTTTTTTCATTTTTACAATGACTGTGTTTACTTGCATAAGAAACAAAAGTATGTCTTTGTAGATCTCTGGAACCTCCACATTATATTACTTTTTAGTTATAATATGCACCTTGGGGAGACTTAGTTTACAGCTTTGGGTTAATCATGCTGTACGTGTGTCATTGTATCAGTTCCTCCTTAAACTGCCGGGTGCCTGGCCTTCTAGGCGGCTTATGTTTGGTGCTGTGAGCGCCGTCAGCTTCCAGTCTACTAGTAGAACTTTCCAGTTCAAAGAACAACAGCAAGCCAAGTCAAACCACCTGACCTGATTGAATGGCTCTTTCTAGCAGTACTGACCCATTAGCCACACAAGATGGACTTTCTTGACCCACTGCAGCCCCTGCAACTCCTTGGCCTCAAATGACTATATAGTATTAAATATTGCCTGTTGAAAACATTCCTCTTTTACCTATACCCTTCCTTCACCTTGCCTTTTTTTTTTTTTTTTTTTTTTTTAGGGCTGCACCAGCAGCATATGGAGGTTCCCAGGCTAGGGGTCGAATTGGAGCTGTAGCCGCCGCCCTTCGCCACAGCCACAGCCACGCAGGATCCGAGCCACGTCGGTAACCTACACCACAATTCATGGCAACACCAGATCCTTAAACCCCCTGAGCGAGGCCAGGGATCGAACCCACATCCTCGTGGGTCCTAGTTGGGTTCGTTAACCCCTGAGCCACTACGGGAACTCCTCTCTTCTTTCCCCGTTTGCCCTTCTTCGTCTGCCTAATTCTCTGCCTCTTTTATTCACAGAACTTCAAGTTAGAATTTGCTTTAAATTGTGAGTTTGTTCCTGTTGAATTTCACGACATCCGACAAGTGAAAGCCAGTTTTAAAAAGCTAATGAGGGCTTGTGTGCCGAGCACCATCCCTGCTGACTCAGAAGTGACCTTCCTGAGAGCCCTGGGAGACTCTGAGTGGTTCCCGCAGGTAATGTCTGGGGCAGCTTGCTCTGTAACTCAGGGAAAGGGAGGCCCAGGCGGATACAGAGAGCGGATATTTGAGGAAAACAAACACCTGACGCTGTCCCCTTAGCAGAGACTGTGAGGTGGAGGAGATGAGCGGGTAAAATGCTTCACCCCTGGGTTTTTCTCTCTCCGTTATTGAAATTTTGTCTCCATAGGATGCTAAGGAGAATATGATTTTTAGACGGAAATTCTTTGATATAGGACACATTTAATCCACATGTGCTTACGGGGCTCCTGCTTTGTTGTGGGCAGAGCGAGGATCCGGGAACGAATGTGACTTCTAGGTGACTCCAAGAGCCTTTTTCTCTTTCCCACTTTTGTCCCTGCCTGTTCCATGTCTCTGGATTTTAGCTTCACCCCCAAAGCAGCCCACCCCAGGCCCACCTGATGCCCCGAAGCCTAAGGCTTAGGGGGAAATCGCAAGTACTTCCTTCAGCTAAGTCAAGCTTGAGATGTTTTTAATTGAACTGTTACTGAAAAATTAAGGAGAAACAGGTATGCCAGCACACATGGCCCACATTTCTTCCAGACCACAGAAAGAAAGGTATTTATGACATGCGTGTTTTAGACACTGACGCAGACACTTGGCCGAGAGCCTCTCTGCGATACAGCCTTCAGCCCTGTCTTTAGGCTCCTACTTCCCCTGCAGGAGTTCTCAGCCCTTCTGGCCCCTGTCCCCGCCTACCCCCAAGCCCCCCACCTCTCTAGAGGAGGAAAGGGTTGTTTCCTACAGTACGGTGAGCTAAAAGGCAAAAAAACAAACAAAAGCCGGAAGTGATGTGAGTACTCAAGGCAATAACTATCCTCAAGCTTCTTAAACTCTAGGAAAACAGTCACATCTGCAGTTAGCTGGAAATCTGTCTCAGGCTACGTTTGTGACTTAAGGTTAAGACAGTGCTGGGTACCATGAGGGGAACCGATCAATGCTCCCTTCTGTCCCTAAGCTGTGAGCTCCAGCCTCCACCCACCACCCACCACCCACCACCCGGCCCATCCATCTATGTTTCTGGTGTCCTTTGTTCTACCTCTGCCTCCAAGTGGATCCCTATCAGAAGTCAGTGACTAAAAACGGAAAAACACTGCCCCACTTGGGCTACTAGCAGTTTAAGTTAACTCAGAGCAAATGCTAGGCCTGGTAGTAGCTGTGTTACAGGAACGGTGAGTGAGGCGCTTCCTGATCTCGGAGCGGACGTGTGCCTCGTTCCTGTGTTTAAAGTAGCCTAGCTCTGTTCCAAATATCGGGGTAGGGGTGTTATGTTTGAGTTCAGAACTGGAGTCATTCTACAGATTATGTCAAGTGGTGCTTAAATTTTTTTTTAAACCAAAATGTGGCACGCTTAGTTTTGAAATCTATATTCTCCGCTCACACCCTAACTGTTCACTAGGGGCTTGGCTTAAGAAGCTGACCTGAGCCTCAGCAGTGACAGCGTCAATTCCTCTACCCACTAACGCCACCAGGAAACGCCAACACGTCATTTTAAAGTGTGTCGTGTTTGTACTTGACTTTGACTAAGAACTTTAAGTATTTAAAAGTTATGTGGTTCTTTTATTTAAATAAGTTTTCCCTAACTTGTTTGATTTATCTACAGTTGAGAGCATGGTCTGTCTATTCTTGGGGCTCAGAGAGCACTTGGTCTAACTGTGGCCTCCTTTCCTCTCTCTTAGCTCCACAGGGTATTGCAGCTGGCTGTGGTTGTATCAGAAGTACTTGAGAATGGTTCCTCGGTTTTGGTGTGTCTGGAAGAAGGCTGGGACATCACGGCGCAAGTAAATTTTAACACATATTTTCAGATATTTGATTTTATGTTTGCATTTTCAGTTATTTTAAAATTCTGAAGATGACTCCTTAACAATGACTAATGTGTTGTGGAGAGAGAAAGCCTTGAATTAAACACCTCCTCCTAGTATCCATCAAAAGTCCCCGTGCCATGCGTCTCCAGGCCCTGCGTAACTCGGAGCTCTGGCTCCGGGCATCAGGCTCCCACCACAGAGGCTTCGCGCAAGCAGGACCCGCAGCCTAGGGCATGGACCCTCCTTCCCGTGTGTTGTCAGTCCCGTTCCCTGGTTCTCTGTGAGGCCCTGCTCTACTCACTCCAGAGTGAAAAGACAAAGTATGGATAAATATCAAAGAGTGCAGCATTAATCTACATCTGCCACAAAGTAGGTTTAGGTTTGGACTGATCCCGTGACCTTCTTAATTAATCTAAGAGAAGGCCACAGTTAGCAGACTGGCCAAGCAAAGATGAAACTTTTAATTCCCAAAAGGAAAATGCGTAGCCCCAAATGAACTTGAGTTTGAGTTGTTACCGGAAAGTTCAGAGAATTAATTCAGTTGGCTGTCCTGGGGCAGTTCGCAAACAGTTTTGCCACCCAGGTAACTTGGCTTGTGAATCAGCTGTCACCAAAGGGAAGTGTTTTGTCTTAGCAGCGGGAATTTTTTTTTTGGAATGAAAGTAATGAAGTATCTGACCTGCTTGTGCCCTAGGTGACCTCCCTGGTTCAGTTACTCAGTGATCCCTTTTATAGGACACTCGAAGGCTTCCGGATGCTGGTCGAGAAAGAGTGGCTCTCTTTCGGTCATAAGTTCAGTCAGCGGGGCAGCATGACCCTCAGCTGTCAGGGCAGTGGTTTCACTCCAGTCTTCCTACAGTTCTTAGACTGTGTACACCAGGTAAGTAGGACAAGCCTAAATCAACCTGGGACAAAGCAGGGAGAAAAAGAAGTAGCATTTATTGAACGTTGCATTGCTGTGCCAGGTACCTTCATATCACCACTCTGATGGACTCAGCCATAAGACTTGATAAAATCTCAGCAGTGGATATCTGGAAATGGAAAAAAAAAAAAAAAAACCTAGTTGGTTTCTGAATCTAGGACAGGTGAGCTGTTGAGCTGGCCCCCGAGCGAAGCGGTCAGCGCTCTAAATTACGCATCTCCCAAGAAGAGGAGCAGGCTTGGGTTTGTGTTCCAAGGAAGTTTGATCTGGTGTAAAATAGCAAAAATCTCTAGGTGACGCGGCAGGGCCTGAAATCCAGCTCATGTTCTCGCCAGTAGGGGAGGACCCTAGCTTGTACCTGAGAATGTAGGATTTAGAGCCTAACCCCTAGAGAAGGAATCAGGGCCCGACCAGGCAAGCCTCTGAAGTTGAGAACAATGGCTCAGTTCTACTGGGTGACATAATCAGGGCTCATCGACAGACCAGACAGAAACCCGGGTGTATAATCCAGTAAAATCCACTGAGAGTAGGGGGTGGGGAGATGTGAACGCTCTGGGCTCCCTCCTGCCTTCATCTCAGACCTTGGTCAGGACCAGGCCTGAGAGCTGAATGGCCCTGGGCTTGCATTTTGAAGGCACTGGCACCAGTAGCTAAACTGGCCCAGGAAAAGCCAGGCTGACACTTTGAGCCTTGTTTCATCTGCACCAAAAGAGTGATAGGTTCTGGCATGTCAAACGTATTTGTCAGCACGATGAACCTCTTTGAAATAGGCTGGGCTCAAGTATCTGTGGGAAGGAAAGGTGAAATGTTTTTAGGAACAAGTATTGGAATTAGTTCTTCTTATGTATGGTTATGTTTTCTTTGGGTTTTTATTCTATCAGTTATTTGATCAGCTTCATCAATTCATTTCAAATTTTATAAAATTTTCAAGTATATAATTGTAGTTTCTAGGATATTCACAGAGTTGTTCAATTACCATAAACAATGTCAGAATATCTTAATACCCAGATAGCAAACTCCATAGCCACCAGTGACTTTTCTGCTGCTTCCGCCCAGACCCCATCCGGCGCGGACGCACAAGCCGGTGGTTATGTTTTTGATTGTTCCAGTCAGCTTCTTACGGAAAAGACCTGTTGAATAATTTCAGTTGATGTGAGCAGCATCTGGAGAAGCTGCTTACAGGGTTGAGCTTACACTTCTAAACTCTTTGCAGCAAATGATATACTTGCTTCCTGTTTGAATCTGAGCCTTTTTATTCAGACTTCTTTTGGCAAAGAGACGAGGGAGAAGTTTGAAGCCCACGGTCTGTGAAACAGAAAGGTTAACTGAGACCAAGGGAGAAAAGCAAGCATCTTTTCTCACTTCTAGATAGGCGAAGCATGCGAGTTCGTCATGAAAGCACTTATTATTATCTTGCACGTGTCTTGTTATCCTAACCAAATGGACTAGGCCGTTTCCTGCCTCCATGTCTCTGTACCATGGCTACCAGCAGTCATTCCTAATATTTACTGACCACTTACTATGTGCGAGACACTGTTCTTGGCACTGTATTTTATTTCATGATTCTAAGTAATCTTTGAACCTTTTCCTGACCCCTTCATTTGTATTCCTAATGAACCGTGTACAGACTTCTTTGGTAGCATCTGTACACTAGAATATCTCTCTCTATATATATAATATAATATAATATAATATAATATAATATAATATAATATAGTCATGTCCATTGCCTTTTACTTAGACTGAAAATTCTTGGGAGCAGTTCTATGTCATATTAGTCTTCATAGCGCTAATATCTAATACAGTTATAATTTCAGTCTCTGGAATATAGTGGACTCTCAATAAATATGTACAACAGTTAATGAAAAATGAGTAAATGAAAAATTGAAGGATCCCCTTGTTCAGCCTGCCAGCAATTTTTTTCAGCCAAAATAAAAAGTTTATAATTTTTTTATATAAAATTCTGAGGTAAAATCCTTAAATTTCAGAAGGGTGGAGTTCCCCTTGTGGCTCAGTGGTAGTGAATCTGACTAGCATCCATGAGGATGCGGGTTCGATCCCTGGCCCCGCTCAGTGGGTTAAGGATCTAGCCTTGCCATGAGCTGTGGTGTAGATTGCAGACAGGGCTCAGATCTGGCATTGCTGTGGCTGTGGCTGTGGCCTAGGCCAGCAGCTTCAGCTCTGATTTGATGCCTAGCCTGGGAACTTCCATATGCCATGGGTGTGGCCCTAAAAAAAAAACAAAAAAAAAAAAAAAAAAAAAATTCAGGGGGTGAAATGAAGTTTAAAATAAGTAAGATTAACTGCAGCTTCCACAAATGCGTTATTAAGACTCTAAAAACAACTTCCCCCTGCAGAAAACAATTATAAAACCCAGACAATGGGGAAAGGAAACTTTTCAGCAAATGGTGTTGCAATATCTGGATGTCTTCATAGAAAAGTATGAACCCTGACCCTTACATCATTCGCGAAAATTTATCTGAAATGGATCATAGCCCCGAATGGCTAAAGGAACTCCTTCAAGCAGAAAATAAATGATAAAAGAAGGAATCTTGGCATATCGAGAAGGAAAAAAGAAGAACAGAAAGTAAAAGATGGATAAATACAGTAGACTTCTCTCCTCTTGAGTTTTCTAAGTGATGCTTGATTGTTGAAGTAAAAATTATAACACTATTTGATGTTCTCATTATATGTAGAGGAAATAGTTAAGACAGTCATAAATGGGGGAGTGTCAATACCAGTGACCATAACAAGATACGTAGTGTAATATCTAGAACGAGCACTGAAAAAAGCTGTATGAAAAGATGCGCTCAAAAACACTATGGATAAATCAAAACGGAATTCTAAAAAAATGTTCAAGCAATCCACAGAAGACAGGAAAAAGAAGACAAAGGAAAAAATAGATCAAACTAAAGACAAAAAAACAAAATGACAGACTTCAGCCCTAACATATCAATAATTACATTAAGTGGAAGTGGTCTAAATATAACATGACCTAACTGTATGCTGTTTAAAAGAAGTTCAGTTCAAATGTAAAAGTACTGTTTTGGAAGTTTTATTTATAATAGCCAAAAACTGTAGGAAGGAGGCAAAATATATCCTAAAATAGGTGAATGGCCAAACAAACCGTGGTGCCTCCATACCATGGACTACCGCTCAGCGCTGAGGGGGTGAAGTGCTGATAACACACCATCGGAATGGAGCTCAAGAGCATGATGTTGAACAAAAATAAAGCAATCTTGGGAGTTCCCTTCGTGGCTCAGTGGTTAACGAATCTGACTAAGAACCATGAGGTTGCGGGTTCGATCCCTGGCCTTGCTCAGTGGGTTAAGGATCCGGC
>PVHT021183666.1:36579551-36613776 GCA_004024745.2 Catagonus wagneri
AAAAAAAAAAAGAGCAAAAATAAAGCAATCTTAAATGGTCCCATACTATACTATATAATTGAATTTATATAACATTCTCAAATGACAAGATTATTGAGACAGAATAAATTATTGGTTGCAAGGGTTTGGTGATAGTGAGGGGAAGGGAATAGGTGTGAAAAATACGAATTGTCAGAGTTCCTATTGTGGCTCAGTGGTTAACGAACCCAACCAGTATCCATAAGGACACCGATTCGATCCCTGGCCTCGCTCAGTAGGTTGGGGATCTGGTGTTGCCGTGAGCTGTGGTGTGGGTCGCAGACGCAGCTCAGATCCCCCGTTGCTGTGGCTGTGGTGTAGGCCAGTGGCTACAGCTCCGATTCAACCCCTATCCTGGGAACCTCCATATACCGCAGTTGTGGCTCTAAAATGACAAAAGACCAAAAAAAAAAAAAATACCAATTGTCCATCATCTGGTTATATACATGCAATGGAATACTACTTAGCAAGCAAAAGGAATGGAATATTAAAATACATGACAAGATGGTTGAGCCTTAAAATCATCATCAGTGAAAAAAGTCAGATAAATCTCATCACAAGGAGAAATTTTTTTCTTCTTTTTTACTTTATATGGGATGGTGGATATTAACTAAACCTATTATGATAATCATTTCACAATATATTGTAAATCAAACCTTCATGCTGTGACCTTAAACTTCTACACTGACGTATGCCTATTATTTCTCAATAAAAAATGGGAAAAAGCTAGGTAAAAAAAGAGTACAGACCACACACTATATGATTTTGTTTATGGGAAACCCTACAAAAGGCAACATGGTAGTGACAGAAAACAGATCAGTGGAACCAGTGGTCAGGGGAGAGGATCACTTTTAAAAGGGCATGAGCAAGCTGTTTAGGATGAGGGAACTTTTCTATAAACTGACTGTGGTATTGATTACACAGATGTGTAACCAAATGACCAGTGGACAAAACTAATCAGCGTATATTCTTAAAATAGCGAAATTTAATATCTATAAATTATGCTTCAATGAACCTGAAAAAAAAAATTTAATGAGTAAGTTCAACTTCTCAGTAAATTGGAATTCTAAAAAAGGAAACGACAGCTCTCTAGTTTCTCTAGAAAAAAATTTTTGTCAGTCTGTTGCCCAGAGAGTACTTACAAGCTTGGCTGCCTGCTTTCTGGGAGCAAGGCAGGAATTGGATCCAAAGATATTCTAGCTACGTGTACAAATTCTTACTTTTTTCTCGTACTATTTTTAGTCTCAAAAGTAACTCGGTTGTGCTTGGTGTTCCCAAGTCCAGAGCTTATCTAGTTTGGTTTTTCCAGAGAACAAACCTCTGATCTCTCGGTAAGAGTTGAGTAATCTCATGCAAGAAAGGAATCACGTGACTACACGGGGTAGGAAAGGACCAGGAGGCCTCCCCACTGCTTCTCTAGACTTAAAACTAGTTCTCATTTTTAGCCACCATTTTACCCTGTAGAGGACGTGGGCCTCTGAATCCCGAGCCTCTCTGGGTTTGCAGGGCAACCTGTCAGCTTCTCAAGTCATTTTTATCCTTACAGACATTCCAGTGTAGCTTCTTATTTTCTGTCTCATACTGCTATTCTTCCTTCTATTTTCCATTTTCTGAATCTTCTTGGCCTTCTCCTCTCTCCCCTCCCTTTCTCCCCACTTCCTTTCTAATTTTTTACCTTTAAAAAAATTCCTTTCCTTTAATTGAGGGAGAGTTGCTTGGGGGTGAGTTTGTATGGCAGAATTTGGCATAGGTTAAATGCGCTATTAAACTTGCCACATTCTGCATTCCTAAGTTTTCATGTTCAACTTGCCACATTCTGCATTCCTAAGTTTTAGAGTCAGCAAAAGAATCCACTCACAATCAGTAGGAAATGGGAGGTTCTCGTATAAGACATACTGTCTCACAGAAGGAATATCATTGTGTTCTATGTATAATAATAATTACCTGGAATGTAATGCTTATGTTTTATTGCTGGGGGTAGGGTGAGGTGAGTGGAGGTGTGAATAGCCTAGAATGTTGGAAAGTAACCTGTGTTCCAGGATTGCTTTGTTTACACCTCTTCAGTGGTGTAAACAGGGCAATTTACCATAAACTACAATGAAGTATAAAGTACGTTCCTCTTATCTTCAGAATACAATAGATGCTAAAACTATGTAGTGTTAAGTTATATAAAGCAACTTGGTGTGTATGTTTAAATTCTGGAACTGTTTTTATTTTAAATAAGTTAAAGTTCAGATGTTCTACATAAACCAGTTTTGAAATCGAAAACAGGAGTTGACTTTTAATGAAAGCTCATTTATAGGTGAATCCTTTGCAAACTATAGAAATTAATATTGTTCAGGATCTAAAGACCCCTCTCTAGTATGATTTCAAACCTGGTTGTACCACATTAAAAAAAGTTAATTAAAATGTAAATTTTTACAATTTACCTGAACTATTTGACTTAATACCTTCACACACAGTAATCTGAGTGCAGGCGAGTCATGGCAAAGTTAATGTACGACCTTAATTGCAGTATTTAAAGGATGCTTGGCTATGATAGGTGCCAGTTGCTGAAGCAGATTATTTTGTGCTGAAAAGGGATTCTTTATTCATTCAAAAACAGAAGACTATAGACTATAGTTAACAAATAGTGCTTCTGATTCTCACTGACTTAATTATAAGGTAGTGTTTCATCATCTTCTACATACTGGTTTTAGGCATTAGAAAATGCCGTCTTGGAATACCTTTCAAGTGAACACTAATGCCTTACATGACTCCGGTTTTTGCCACACAGTTCAAATTAGTGCTGTCCTCAAGCTCTCAGGGGTGCAAAACAGAGCCAGGCTTTACAGCATTTTTAAAAGTAAGTGTAAAATCATGCAGCAGCAGCGAAACTTCCCCAGGTGGGATGTGTTCACTGCCTGTTAACCATTTCTAACATGCTGAACGCCAAGAGCAGTCCTGGGAAATATGCCTAGACTTGCCCATTAGTACTAATAGAGTTACAGAGAAAACAGATGAAGCACTGACCTTAAATTAGAACTGCCTCATCATATAAAAAGCCGTTGTTTACGCCAGTGTATCCAGGTGTCAGATGAATTATAAATGCTAGATCACTGTTTCATAATAGCAACATCTGGCAGATTTTTTGTTGCTTCTACAAGAAATTGGCTCGAATGATATCATTACAGGATGCGTCCTTTTCTTAAAATAGTTGAACCAAATTCAAAAGGAAAATACATCCAAAATACAAGAAAAATTACCTAAAAAAAAATTTTTTTAAAACATTGCAGGAAGGAATACATGTAATATGAATGAAAATACGGCATATAAGAAAAGCATCTCCTTGGGAGTTCTGTCATGGCTCAGTGGTTAACGAATCCGACTAGGAACCACGAGGTTGCAGGTTCGATCCCTGGCCTCGCTCAGTGGGTTAAGAATCCGGCGTTGCCGTGAGCTGTGGTGACCTCGCAGACGCAGCTCGGATCCCGCGTGGCTGTGGCTGTGGCGAAGGCCGGCGGCTACAGCTCCTGTTAGACCCCTAGCCTGGGAACCTCCATATGCCGCGGGTGCAGCCCTAGAAAAAGACAAAAAAAAAAAAGAAGAAGAAAAACATCTCCTTTATTTTGAGTGCATCCTAGAACTTTTTCATAATTTCCTACTTTGAGAAAAATAAGTAACATTTATAACTTTGCCTTTGAAGTTTATTAGATTGTAAACGGACTCACTCTGGTCTGGCTTTGTGATGTGACTCTCCTCACGGTTACCGTAGGCCAGCATGCGATCCCATTCCAAAGAGAAAAGCTATTTGCCTTTTGAAGATACTAGCTGTGAGCACATGTGTGAGGAGCTAAGCTGCCCTCACACAGGCCAGTCATTCTAAAATCTACCCATTAATGTTGGCAGAGTAAGTGCGGTTAATGGAGTCAGGGTATATTCGAGAGTTTTCTGGTATCTGCCTGCTTCCTCATCGATGAAAAATGGTAAAAACTGATATATTCCAAGCTGTTTTATAACAAAGTACTTTCACATTAAAGCTTTTAACATTTGAGCCCATAAAATAAGTCTGAGTTTGCACGTAAGTCTCGCTTACTAATTTTTAATCTTTAACAAATTGTTAGCCTCTCTGAGCTTGTTTCTTTATCTCAGGAGAATTAAAAATCTTAAATGCTTTGATTAGCCCAGTAGAGGTGTACAATTAATATTTGTTAAATCTTAATCTGTGAAATAAAAACTAATACTAGCTACCTATTTTTCTAGAGTGTGTCTAATACAACCATAGTTTTTAAAATGTTGATACCATTAAATATAGCTCTCTTGTAGTTTAATATTTGTAATTCCTGAAAGCAGAATCCAATTTTAACATTATATTTTCTTTCCAAAATGTTGCTCTTCCCTGGGATTTGAGTCATAGTTTATTTTTATGGGCCTTTAAACTTTACAAAGTACTTAATGGCATATGAGCAAAAAATAAGACCCTGTAAATTCATATTTCTCTGAATTCCATTTCATATTCTCTTCTTGTAAATAAGTGAAATTGGCACATTTTACTACATAATGAAAAACAAAACCAAAATGCCTCAAACGGCTTAAGATTAACTATTGTAAATCTGTTTATTTTTTCTCTTCATCAAGATAAATACATATTATTTTGAACAACAGAATCCAGATGACGACTGAAAGAGGCCTAAAACTCTATTCATCGGCATATTTTGGGGAATGCTCACACAGAATTAATTTATAGACTGAGATGCCTGTCATTCCTTATTCTACATAATACAATAATGCTAAATTTATTTGAAGCAGACTTGCCTTTAGGCCCCCAAAATCTTGTGGCCAACAATAAAGAAAACTAATGAAACTGAAACTGTTCTTTGAAAAGACCAATAAAATTAATAAACCTCTAGCCAGACTGATCAAAGAAAAAACACAAATTACCAGTATTAGAAATGAGAAAGATGACATCACTACAGATTCTACAGATATTAAAATAACCATGGGGAATACTATGAACAGTTTTGTATCAATAAAATTAAAAATTTGGGTGAAATGGACAAATTCCTTAAAAGACACAAACTACCCTACTCACTCAAGAAGAAATACATAACTTAAATAGGCCTATGTCTAATAAGGAGATTGAAATTGTAGTTAAAAATCTTTCCACACTGAAAACTTCAGGCCCAGGTGGCTTTACTGGTAAATTCTACCAAGTATTTATGGAAGAAATAATAGCAATTCTATAAAACTCTTCCAGAGTATTTAAGCAAAGGGAATACTTCTGGTTCAATCTATGAGGCCAGCATTACCCTGGTCTGATGAAGACAGGAAAAGAAAACTATATCAATATTCTTGATGACCATAGATTCATATTTTCTAAACAAAATTTCAACAAATCAGATTCAATATATTTCAAAAGTAATATGCCGTGGTCAAATGGGGCTTATTCCAGGAATGCACAGTGGATTTCTCATTTGAAATCAACCAGTTACACTCATCATATTAAGGAACTAAAGAAAAACCATATGGTCATCTCAACAGATGCAGGAAAAGTATTTGATAGATTATAATGTCCATTCCTTGTGAAAATTCGTAGGAAACCAGGAGTGGAATGAAACTTTTTCAAACTATAAATAGTGTCTGTTAAAAAAAAAATTCCTGTAGCTAACATCACACTTCATAGTGAAAGACAGTGCTTTCCCTAAGATCAGGAATAAGACATGGAAGTCTGCTTCATCACTTCAGCATTGTACTACAAGTCACAGCTCTGCAATAAGGCAAGAAAATAATAATAGCAAAGACATACACATTAGAAAGGAAGAAGTAAAACTATATTCACAAAAAAATGTGATTGTCTATGGAACCTACAAAAAAAAAACAAAAAGGCTACTAGACAAAAGTTTAGCAAGGCTGCAGAATGCATGCTTAGTATATAAAATCAATACAATAAACCAATAGAAAATTGAAATTTAAAAATCATTACCATTTAAAACAGTATCAAAAAAAATTAAAGAAATCTAGCAAAATATGTTAGAAGACCTAGATGCTGAAAACTACAAAACATTACTAAGAGAAATTTAAAGACCTAAATAAATCAAGAATCCTTGTGGATCAGAAAACCGAATATTTCTAAAATGTCAAACTCCCCAAAATGATCTAAAAATTCCGTGTAATCACTGTAAACCAGCAATAATGGAAAAATTAAAAAAAGGACAAAGGTTCAGTGTAATCACGATCAAACTCCTAGGAGACTATTTTGTAGAAAATGGCAAACTTCTATTCTAAAGTCCATATGGAAATGCAAAGGATCTAGAATAGCTAAGACAACTTTGAAAAAGACCAGAATTAGAGGACTAGTGCTATCTAATTTTATTATAAACCTATATAATCAAGACAGTGTGCTAACTGATATAAAGATAGACAAGTAGAGCAATAGAACAGAATAGAAAGTCCAGGAATAATTCTATACATATATGATATATGGACAACTGATTTACTACAAAGATACAAAAGCAATAGGTAGACATATGGTATCACTTAAGTGTGGAATCTAAAATATGATACAGATGAATATACTTCCAAAACAGAAACAGACTGACAGATGTAGGAAATAAATACATGGCTACCAGAGAGGAAAGAGGAGGGTAGAAGAAGCGTAAACTAGGACTTTGGGATTAGCAGATACAAACTACTGTATATAAAATAGATTAGTGGGGGACTTTTAACACCCCACTTAGATCAATGGATAGATCATTGAGGCAGAAAATCAAGAAGGAAACAAGGCTTTAAATGACACACTTAGGCCAGATAGGCCTAACCAATATTTATAGAACAGTCTATCCTAGAGCAGCAGAATATACATTCTCAAGTGCACATGGAACATTCTCCAGGACAGATCATATCATGGGCCAAAAAGGAAGGCTCAGTAAATTTAAGAAAATTTAAATTATATCTAGCATCTTTTCCAGCCACAACACTATGGGACCAGAAATCAACTACAAGAAAAAAAAACAACAACAAAAAACACAAACACCCAGAGGCTAAACAATATACTACCAAACAACCAATGGATCACTGAAGAAATTAAAGAGGAAATAAAAAAATACCTCAAGACAAATGACAATAAAAATATGACAATCCAAAACCTATAGGACACAGCAAAAGCAGTTCTGAGAGCAAAGTTTACAGCACTACAAGCCTATCTCAGGAAACAAGAAAAATCTCAAATAATCAACCTAACCTTACATCTAAAGCAACTAGAGAAGAAGAATGAACAAAACCTAAAGTTAGTAGAAGGAAAGAAATCATAAAGATCAGAACAGAAATAAATGAGATAGAGATGAAGGAAGCAATAGAGATTAATGAAACTAAAAGTAAGTTATTTGAAAAGATCAACAAAATTGATTAAACCTTTAGTCAGATACATCAAGGGAAAAAAGGAGTGGGCTCAAATCAATAAAATTAGACATGAAAAAGGAGAAGATATAGCTGACACCACCGAAATACAGAGAATTACAAAATTCTACTACAGGCAACTATATGGCAATAAAATGGACAACCTAGAAGAAATGGACAAATTCTTTAAAAGGTAAAACTTTCTAAGATTGAACCAGGAAGAAAGAAAAGATGAACAGACTAATCACAAGTACTGAAATTGAAAACGACATTTTAAAACTTCCAAAAAACGAAAGTCCAGGACCAGATGGCTACACAGGTGAATTCTATCAAACATTTAGAGTTTACATCTACCGAAACTTCCCAAAAAGTGCAGAGGAACAAACACTTTCAAACTTATTCTGTGAGACTACCATCACCCTTATACCACAACCATACAAAGATATCACACACAAAAAAAAAGAAAATTACAAGCCAATATCACTGATGAATATAGATGCAGATATCCTCAACAAAATATTAGCAGACCAAATCCAACAATATATTAAAAGGATCATACCTGTGATCGTTGGATTTATCCTAGGGATGCAAGGATTCTGCAGTATCCATAAATCAGTCACACTGACAATATGCCACATTACCAGCCTGAAGAATAAACACCATATGATCATCTATCTCAATGGAAGCAGAAAAGGCTTTTGACAAAATTCAACACCCATTTTTGATTAAAAAAAAAAAAAAGCTTTCCAGAAGGTGGGCATAGACGGAAAACTACCTCAAGATTAGTTAGTTTAGGCACCTTAATCAAGATAATTAAGGCCTTATTTGACAAACTCACAGCTAACATCATTCTCAGTGGTGAAAAGCTAAAAGCATTTACACTAAGACCAAGAACAAAACAAGTTCACCACTTTTATTCAACATAGTTTGGAAGTCCTAGCTACAACAGTCAGAGATGAAAATGAAATAAAAGGAATCGAGGAAGTTCCCATTGTGACTTAGTAGGTTAAGAACCCAACTAATATCCATGAGGATACAGGTTTGATCCCTGGCCTCACTCAGCGAGTTAAGGATCTGGCATTGCCACGAGCTGTGGCTTGGGGTACAGATGTGGCTCAGATCTGGTGTTGCTGTGGCAGTGGTGTAGGCTGGTAGCTGCAGCTCCAATTCAGCCCCTAGACCAGGAACTTGTATATCCTACAGGTGTGGACCTAAATAAATACATAAATAAATTTTTTAAAAAGGAATCCAAATTGGAAAAGAAGTAAAACTGTCACTGCAGATGACGTAACTATACATGGAAAATCTTAAGAGTCTACCAGAAAACTATTAGAGCCCATCAACAAATTCAGTAAAGCTGTAGGATACAAAATTAATACAAAGAAATCTCTTGCATTCCTGTACGCAATGAAAGATCAGAGGGAGAAATTAAGGAAACAATCCCATTTACCATCACACCAAAAATAATAACATACTCAGGAATAAACCTATCTAAAGTAGCAAAAGACCTCCCTGAAAACTACAAGACACTAATGAAAGAAATCAAAGGTGACACAGACAGATGGAAAGATATACCATGCTCTTGGACTGGAAGAATTAATATTGTCAAAATGACTATACTACCCAAAGCAATCTACAGATTCAGTGCAATTCCTATCAAATACCAATGGCATTCTTTACAGAACTGAAACAAAAAAATTTTAATTTGTATGGAAACACAAAAGACCTCAAATAATCAAAGCAGTCTTGAAAAACAAAAATGGAACTGAAGGAAATCAGGCTCCCAGACTACAAAGCTGCAGTCATCAAAACAGTATGTTACTGATGCAAAACAGAAATATAGATCAGTTGGACAGGATAGAAAGCCCAGAGATAAACCCATGCACCGGTAGTCAATCTGTGACAAAGTAGGCAAGAATATACAATGGAGAAAAGGCAATATCTTCAAATAGTGGTACTGGGAAAACTGGACAGCTGCAGGTAAGAGGATGAAATCAGAACATAATCTAACACCATAAATTCAGAATGGATTAAAGATCTAAACATAAGGCTGGGTGCTATGAACTCCTATAAGAAAACCTTGGCAGAACAGTCTCTGACATAAACCATAGCAATGTGATTGGACCCATCTCCTACAGTAATGAAAATAAAAACAAAAACAAATGGGACCTATTTAAACTTAAAAGCTTTGAGCAGCAAATAAAATCATAAATAAAATGAAAATATAACCCACAGAATGGGAGAAGATATTTGCAAGTGAAGCAACTTACAAGGAATTGATCTCAAATATATGAACATCTCATGCATTTTTATATTAAAAAAAAACAAACAACCCAATCAAAAAATGGGCAGAAGACCTAAACAGACAGGAGACAACCAAAAAGCACATGAAAACATGTTTGATGGGAGTTCCTGTTGTGACTCGGATTACAAACCCGACTGGTATCCATGAGCATGTGGGTTCAATCCCTGGCCTTGCTCAGAGGATTAAGGATCCTGTGTTGCCACAAGCTGTGTATACATCACAGATGCAGCTTGGATCTGGCATTGCTGTAGCTGTGGCACAGGGCAGCAGCTGCAGCTCCAATTCAATCTCTAGTTTCAATAGAAGAGACTATATTCAATATTGTATAATAAACCATAAAGGAAAAGAATATGAAAAAGAATGTTTATACATATGTATATATGTATACATTCTATATATGTTTTTATGCATTTAAAATAACTGTTAAGAGAATGAAAAGAAATCACAGAGTGGGAAAAAAACATTTGCAAATCATTTAACTTCTACGGGACTTAGATCTAGAATATATAAAGAATTCTCAAAACTCAATATATAAGAAACAACCAAAAAAAAAAAAAAATGAGAGCTCCCATTGTGGCTCAGCAGTAAAAAAAAAACCCAACTAGTATCCATGAGAATGTGGATTCAATCCCTGGCCTCGCTCATTGTGGGTTAAGGATCCGGTGTTGCTGTGAGCTGTGGTGTAGGTGGATCTGGCATTGCTGTTGCTGTGGCGAAGGCCGGCAGCTATAGCTCCAGTTCAACCCCTAGCCTGGGAACCTCCATATGCCGTGGGTGCGACCCTAAAAAACAAAAGAAAGAAACAACCAACCCATTTTTTTTTTTTTGCCTTATCTAGGGCCGCACCCGTGGCATATGGAGGGTCCCAGGCTAGGGGTCTAACAAGAGCTGTAGCCGCCAGCCTACACTACAGGCACAGCAACCCGGGATCTGAGCCGTGTCTGCGACCTACACCACAGCTCATGGCAATGCCGGATCCTTAACCCACTGAGCGAGGCCAGGGATCGAACCCGCAACCTCATGGTTCCTAGTCGGATTTGTTAAGCACTGAGCCACAACGGGAACTCCAACCCATTTTTTTTTTTTTAATGCTCAAGACATTTGTACTGACTTCACGAAAGATATACAGATGGAAAATAAGCACATGAAAAGATACCTGACATTATTTTTCATTAGGAAATGCAAATTAAAATCACAATGAGGAGTTCCCTGGTGGCCTACTGGTTATGGACCTGGTGTTGTCACTGCTGTGGCGTGGGTTCAGTCCCTGGCCTAGGAGCTTCTGCATGCCACAGGCATGGTCAAAAAAGAAAAAAAAATCACAATGAGATACTACCACCTTCCTGTTTTAATGGCTAAAATTTAAAAGCTGACTACCCCAAGGGTTGACAAGTGTTTCTAACACTGCTGATGGGAGTATAAAATTATACCGCTCTTTGGGAAAACAGTTTGGCCATCTCTTAAAAAGTTAGCCATGCCTCCCATACCATGTGACTCAGCATTCCACTCCTAGGCAGTTACACAGAGAGGTGAAGGTGTAATGCCCATGCAAAGACTCATACATAGCTGTTCACAGCAACAGTATATGTAATAACCAAAAATCCAGAAGCAACCCAATGTCCGTCCACAGGTGAATGAATAAATAAATTGTGACACGTCCTAAATTGTGACACGTCCGTATGATAGACTGCTACTTAGAAGTTCCTACTGATAACCCAACAACATGGGGGCATCTCAAATAAGTATGCTCAGTGATAGAAGGCACATACGGAAAAGTACATACTTAGGATTCCATCTATACAAAGTTCTAGTAAATGCAAATTAATCTGTAGTGATCAAAAAGCCAATCCGGGGAGTTCCCTTCATGTCTCAGTGGTTAACGAATCCGACTAAGAACCATGAGGTTGTGGGTTCGATCCCTGGCCTTGCTCAGTGGGTTAAGGATCTGGAGTTGCCGTGAGCTGTGGTGTAGGTCGCAGACGCGGCTCGGATCCCGCGTGGCTGTGGTGTAGGCCGGCAGCTACAGCTCCTGTTAGACCCCTAGCCTGGGAACCTCCATATGCCACGGGTGCAGCTCTAGATAAAAAGGCAAAGAGACAAAAGAAAAACAAAAAAGCCAATCCGTGGTTGCTTGAAGGAGGAGGGTGCAGGAAGAGGCAAAGGGGCACGAGGAAACTTTGGGGAGCTGTGGGTGTCTGTTACCTTGATTGTGGTGATGGTTTTCACACGTGTGTGTAGAAAGATGTCAAAACATCAGATTGTACCCTTAAACATATGCAGCTCGCTGTGTGTCAGTTATACCTCCTGAAAGTTGTTGAAACGAGAAATCTTGTGACTAACACACCTTTAAACTCTTTCTCAGTGCCTGTAGAGGAAGTCTCTTTGGCCTGATCCCATTTCTTCTATCAGAACAGTACTTAACAGAGTAGGAAGCATGTGGATTGTGCCTTGTGAGACCACTGGGGCAGGGTGCAGAACGACAGCCTCGGTGTCCCTTTGACAAGGAGGACCAAAGCCAGTTAACTGAGCAAACTGAGTCCCTGGGATGTGGGACTAACTGGAAAGAGTGAAATTTTTCTTTTTTTACTGGAAATCTAAACACTGTATTTTGTCTTGGAAATACAATCAGGTCTTCATTCGTCGTTATGGTAAACAGACATTTCAGAAAATTCCTTGTGTTTCTTAAAATGTCAGATGCCAAATATGGTTATCTGGGTATTAATCAACTCAGCATTCAGGTTAATCTGATTTGTTTTCTGTTGAAGAAATTTTCACGTGCTTGTTGCTTAAACTGTTGCTGCAGAGTTTAAAAAAAAAAGAAAAAATGTTCAGCGTCTTCCCTTCCACTTGCAACAGCCCCGATAATTAACCCTAGTATGGGGGTGGAAGGGGGCAGACTCAACCTCAAGCAGTCAGCAACTGCAGACACACACATACACACCCACACACCCACACCAGTGCCCCCAAGTGCTCACACCTTGATATTCTCTAGACACCAGTTCCAGTCCAAGCAGGGCCAGTGCCGGAGGCCTTGGAGAAGTGTCCAGCCTTTCTAACGTAATTGTAGAGTGCGTGGTTTGTGGTGAGGCCAGTCATTCAGGACAGTGGACTGTGAGAGCATTTTTCCACTTGTAGAAGAGTTTGGCGTCTGGTCGTAGCATCTGATCTGCCTGCGATGCCTGTAAGTTCAGCTTGAGGTCACGTTATCATTTCCATTTACCTTACCTTAGAAGTGGTTCGTTAAAAATTGTACTCCTGGAGTTCCCGTTGTGGCTCAGTGGTTAACGAATCCGACTAGGAACCATGAGGTTGCGGGTTCGATCCCTGGCCTCGCTCAGTGGGTTAAGGATCCGGCATTGCCGTGAGCTGTGGTGTAGGTTGCAGATGCGGCTCGGATCCCGCGTGGCTGTGGCTGTGGCGGAGGCCGGCGGCTGCAGCTTCTGTTAGACCCCTAGCCTGGGACCCTCCATATGCCACGGGTGCGGCCCTAGAAAAGGCAAAAAGAAAAAAAAAAAAATTGCATTCCTAAGCATATTAAATATCGGAAAAATCAAGGAAAGTTACACATATGTATGAGGCAAGTGGTTTTTATGACCAGTCATTGAGAGAAATGTTTTGTTATCCTGGGCCTTTGTTTGACAAGTGTGTAGAGTTCTTGGAACTGTTGCGGCTGGGTCAGCGAAAGCAGACCGGATCTCATCCTCCCCTGGAAACAGGGAGCCAAGGGTCTGGTCTGTGAACATCAAGGTTTATCCCAAGAGCCGCTGGGGCAGAGCTGTTCTTGGAGCTCACCCTGTCCGAGCACACTGCAGCTCGCTCCCCCCCGAGACTCGCAGATGGGCGAGGACCAAGTTCCGTCCTGCTGGACCTGGCTGCTTCTCGGCTCCCACCACCCACAGTCTGAGCCACTCGCTCTCTGCTGTGTGCACACCGGGCCCCCTGAGGTGGTGCTTCTGATTCTGAACAGAAACTCAGACTTCGAGAGTTTACATTCTAAAACCTGGAACATGGCACACTCCCAACCTATTCAGAGCCACGTCCCAGTTGTCTCCTAGAAAGCTCTCCTATCTTGGAGTTCCCTTCATGGTCCAGTGGTTAACGAATCCGACTAAGAACCATGAGGTTGTGGGTTCGATCCCTGGCCTTGCTCAGTGGGTTAAGGATCCGGCGTTGCTGCAAGCTGTGGTGTAGGTCGCAGACGCAGCTCGGATCCCGTGTTGCTGTGGCTGTAGTGAAGGCCGGCGGCTACAGCTCCTGTTAGACCCCTAGCCTGGAAACCTCCATATGCCACGGGTACGGCTCTACATAAAGGCAAAAAGACAAAAAAGAGAAAGAAAGAAAGAAAGAAAGCTATCCTATCTTAGGGAGACCAGACGCAACAGGAGAGGCAGTGGCTCAGACCAAGAAAGCAGCTCCGCAGTATGCCATCCCATTGCATAGGAGTCAAATTTTTGGCTTTTTTTTTTGGGGGGGGTGCCATGTGGGAGTTCCCAGGCTAGGGGTCTAATTAGAGCTGCAGCTGCCAACCACAGCCACAGCCACGAGGGATCCAAGCCACGTCTGGGACCACAGCTCATGGCAACGCCAGATCCCAAGAGAAACTCCCAAGAGTCAGAGTCCCTTTTAATATGTCTCCCTAACACACATTTTATTTTGTACTACTTAGGAGCTAAATTTTTAGTTCAATTAAAAAGCCAAAAAAAAAAAAATCGGGAAAAAAATAAAACCTTTAATCATCACAGAAAACTAGGTTTCTAACCAGATGATAAACTTTGATAAAAATCAGCGATATCCAGATCATAACTTTGAATTCCCAATGATCAATGCAATCAGCGTATTACACACATGCCTACTCTCTGACTGATCAAACGTGGGCCTACATTGCCAAATTAAACCTGGAGAAGAGGACTTCCCGTTGTGGTTCAGTGGAAACGAATCTGACTAGTATCCATGAGGACAGAGGTTCGATCCCTGGCATCACTCAATGGGTTAAGGATCCGGCATTGCCATGAGCTGTGGTGTAGATCACAGATGAGGCTCAGATCTGGCATTGCTGTGGCCGTGGCGTAGCCTGGCAGCTACAGCTCTGATTAGACCCCTAGCCTGGGAATCTTCATATGCCACGGGTGCAGCCCTAAAAAAAAAAAGTAAACATGGAGCAGAAAGCTGGCTTTTAGACAGCCTGCCTGCCATGTTCATTTGAAACAGATTTTAAGCAAATACACTTACAGTTGGAACTTAGCTCAGCCAAGCAAAATTCTCTAATTGGTCGTGACAGATGGAGCAACACAGAGGTGGGACTGCTGGGTGGACTGGGGAGCATCACAAGGTCATCTGCCTGTCTTCTGCCAACGTTAAGCTGGCTCCACAGAGTCTGCAGACAGCTCGTCTAAAGCACACAGTAGTTCAGTGACCGTCCCAGGCTCTGCCTGGCTCCCCCCTCCCATGTCTTTCCCTCTTCCTCACTCTTCTGTCCAGTGACCTCCCTGATTCCTGATAAAAAGTTACAGTTAAAAGGCATAAGCTCCTCCCCCTTGGCACGGGAACGCATCTTTCTCTTTATCTGCTCTTCTGTCCTTCCGCATTGTTAAGGCTGGTGCCTGTCTCTGGGCCCTTCGCCTCAGTCATTGTGATTTTCTCAGGGCCCTATTGTCAGTTACCAGCTCTTCCTCCACAGTTTATTCTCTCTCGGCTCCTTCCGATTGCTCTCAGAGAGGCACACGCCGCTTGTCCAAAAAAACATCTCTTGCTGTGCCCCCCAAACCACCACCTTCTCTTTTTATTCCTGTTCCTGCCAAACTTGTAAGTATAACTTTTTTGTTGTTGTATTACACACTGTTACACCACAAATGCCTGGAAAGCAAAAACCACGACTTACAATAATTTGTATCTGTCAAGTATCTAGCACAATATAAAAAGTAGTGAATGAAGCACAGACTGTGGAGCCTAACAAGCCAGGGTTCAAATTTGGGCTCACTGATTCCTGTGAATGACCCTGGGCAGATTACTTAATCTTGCTCATCGTCAGTGTCCTCATTTGTAAAAGGGGAGGGCACTAATAACCCCTGTCTTCAAAGGATCTGAATAGACAGTTTTCCAGAGGTAGACGCGTGACAATTAGCTCCATGAAAAGTGCTCAGCATCACTCGCAATTCATCAGGGAAAGCGCACATCGAAACCACTGTGAGATATCGCTTCACATCTGTTAGAATGGCTAGTCTCAAAAAGACAAGAGGTGGGAGTTCCCGTCATGGCTCAGCGCAAATGAATCTGACTAGCATCCATGAGGACGCAGCTTTGATCCCTGGCCTCGCTCGGTGGGTTGAGGATCCTGCATTGCCGTGAGCTGTGGTGTAGGTCACGGACGCGGCTCGGATCTGGAATTGCTGTGGCTGTGGTGTAGGCTACAGCTCCAATTTGATCCCTAGCCTGGGAACCTCCATATGCTGAGGGTGCAGCCTTAAAAAAAAAAGAGGAGGTAAGAAATGTTGGTGGGCACGTGGAGAAAAGAGAACCCTGTGCACTGTGGTGGGAATTTAACGTGGTACAGCCGCTGTAGAAAACAGCATGGAGGTTCCTCAAAAAACTAAAACTAGGACTGCCGTATGACTCAGCAGTCCCACTTCTGGATGTATTGGAAGGAATAAAATCATTATCTCAAAGAGATATTTATACTCGAAATTCACTGCAGCGTTATTCACAATAGCCAAGATATGGAAACAACTTGTGTCCATCTACAGAGGAAGGGGGAAAGAAAATGTTTTATATATATGTATTTATAGACACACACACACACATATATACATGTGTCTGCACACACAATAGAATATTATGCAACCATGAGAAAAAAGGAAATTTCTGCCATTTGCGACAATGTGGATGGGACCCGAAGGCGTTATGCTAAGTGAAATAAGCCGGAGAAAGGTATACACTGTATGATCTCACTAATATGTAAATCTGAAAAAGCCTCACTCATAGAAACAGAATAGGATGGAGGTTCCCAGGGGCTGGAGGTAAGGCATGAGCGACGTTGGTCTTCCAGACTTGAGCGGTGCGTTCGGGGGGTCCAGCGTACGGCGCGGTGACTGCAGTTAACAGCTCTGTGTTACAGACTTGAAAGTTGCTAAGAGAGTATAAATAAATGTTCTTTACCACCAAAAAAAAAAAAAGTAATGATATGAGGTTATGAAAGTGTTACCTAGCCCTATTGTGGTAATCAGTTCACAACAGATATATATTAAATCACCACGTTACACACCTTAAATTTACGCAGTATTAGATGTCAGTTATATCACAGTAAAGCTGGAAAAAAAGAATGCCTATCTTGCTCTGCTGTTGTGGAGATTGCATGAGATTTTGTTTATAAAAACCCCTAACATGGTGTTTGGCGAAAGGCTGATTCGCGTGACCGAGTGACCAGATGGTCTCCGGCGCATTTCGGGTCAGCGTTCAGAGGCGTGACGTCCATTTTTTTATTCCACTTGATTCTCACTTTTTTCTTTGCCTTGTGTGTTTCAGGTTCACAACCAATATCCAACTGAGTTTGAATTCAATCTCTATTACTTAAAGTTCTTGGCTTTCCACTATGTGTCTAACCGCTTTAAAACATTTCTTCTGGATTCAGATTATGAAAGATTAGAGCACGGTACGTGTCTGCATGCCCTTGTCCCACCTTTTTTGTTAGTCTTATGTGTTTTTACTTTAAAAATTCTATTAAAATAACCACCCCGAAGCGCAGCAAGACCATTTTAAGGTTTTCCTCTGACCTACAAAAGTAGAATGGACACCAGTGAATGAGATTGTGTGGCGTGTTAGTTCTTAGGGACTGCAAGCAGGCATCACATAGCACCTTTGAAAAGTTAAATCTGGGGGAGTTTCCATCGTGGCGCAGCAGAAACGAATCCAACTAGGAACCATGAGGTTGTGGGTTCAATCCCTGGCCTCGCTCAGTGGGTTAAGGGTCCGACATTGCCCTGAGCTGTGGTGTAGATCAAAGACTCGGCTCAGATCTGGCATTGCTGTGGCTGTGGCGTAGGCCGGCAGCTGTAGCTCAGATTCGACCCCCAGCCTGGGAACCTCCGTATGCCAGGGGTGCGGCCCTAAACAGAAAAAAAAAAAAAAAAAGGAAAGACAGAAAAAAAAAGCAAAATCTGGGAGTTCCCTTCATGGCTCAGTGGTTAACGAATCCGACTAGGAACGATGAGGTAGCGGGTTCGATCCCTGGCCTCGCTCAGTGGGTTAAGGATCCAGCGTTGCCATGAGCTGCAGACGCGGCTCGGATCCCGCGTGGCTGTGGCTGTGGTATAGGCCGGCGGCTACAGCTGCTGTTAGACCCCTAGCCTGGGAACCTCCATATGCTGCGAGTGCAGCTCTAGATAAAGGCAAAAAGACCAAAAAAAAAGCAAAATCTGCTTACTGTTTTATTATCTCCAAGTGGTTCCACTGTTTGAGAAGAAACACTGACTCATAGTTTTAACATCCCCAGCACACTGGTCGGTCAGGTGCCTGTCCCTACAAGGAGTCTGCCAGGGGCTCTGAAGTAACAGAACGGAGTCAGATTTCAGCACTGCCAGTTACCAGCCAAGTACTTTGGACGTTGAGTTTCCTCAGTCTCCTCATCTTTAAAAACGAGGACAGTAACAGCATCCACCCCGTTTGGGGCCGTGATGATCACATTACAAAATATTTGCGAATTTCCTAACACGGTTGCTAACACATAGTAAGAACTCAGTTAAGTTTTAGACGTCACCATCATTGTTAGCATTTTAACAGCAGTAACAGTTGTAAAGAGTAGACTCTTGAAAGCCAGTCAGCCCCTGTGAAAACACTCCCCAGGGGGATTTTACGTTCATTTGCTGTTGTTATAAGAAGGGGGATACTCACGAGTATTTTTGTTAAGAAGGCAAGCAAATATTGAAAATCAGTGTATTAGGAGTTCCTGTCGTGGTTCAGCGGAAATGAATCTGACTAGTATCCATGCAGACACAGGTTCGATCCCTGGCCTCGCTCACTGGGTTAAGGATCTGGTGTTGCCGTGAGCTGTGGTGTAGGTCACAGACACGGCTCAGATTCTGGCCTCGCTCAGTGGGTTAAGGATCTGGTGTGGCTGTGGCTGTGGCGTAGACTGGCTGCTATAGCTCCGATTCAACCCCTAGCCTGGGAACTCAGATAAGACCTGAGAACTACAGCACGCTGCAGTCAAAAGGTAGAGAAGAAACGTTAATTAGTCGCGGGGGCCCCTCATGCTATGGAAATTTGTGCAGCCTTGAGCATGAGACATTCTTTTATGATAAATAAAATGTTCGCTGACTTTTGAATAAGCAAGAAAGCACTGCCGAGAGAGGCACCCTTCTTGGCCTTTTAAATACCTCCTGCTTCACCCTCACACACCTTGCTCTCTATTAAAACCAAAATGAGCTCATGGAACTAACAGACGACCGTTTGAAAGGTACAAATATAGGAGTTCCCTTCGTGGCTCAGTGGTTAACGAATCCGACTAGGAACCATGAGGTTGCGGGTTCGATCCCTGGCCTCGCTCAGTGGGTTAAGGATCCGGCGTTGCCGTGAGCTGTGGTGTAGGTCACAGACGCGGCTCGGATCCCGCATTACTGTGGCTGTGGCGAAGGCGGGTGGCTACAGCTCCTGTTAGACCCTAGCCTGGGAACCTCCATATGCCATGGGTGCGGCTCTACATAAAGGCAAAAAGACAAAAAAAAGAAAAAGAAAGGTACAAATATAGTACCTGACGTGCCCCCTCAATTCAACTTTTGTTTTTAACTCACCCAAGAATTCAGACCACACCCTTGTGACATCCAAAGTCTCCGTGACCATGATTTGCACTCTATATATAAACTACTAAACAAAGAAAGCACTTTAAATGGCTTCATAATAAACAGCCAACAGCTTAAAAAAGAAACATAAAATTACATTTTTAACTGGGTTTCATCAAATCAGTCTAAGCGCTTCCATTTTCGCTTGCAAAACGTGTGGACTGTCTCCGGGCCCGGACCGCCGCGAATCTGCATGTGGACGGAGGATGTGGACTGGAGGGGAGTCCTGATGCACCACTAAACGCTCGGGGAAACTTTATCACGTTTTCCTTCCTCGGATTTGTTTTCCCATAGCTGTGAATTTCATTCCTATCTTTAACTTTGCAGTTATTTCCTAAGGTTTGTGCACGTGCCCTGCTGTTTCTAGAGCCATAAGAAATATTCCATTCTTCATCCGCTACATGCATTGTGCTTTCAAACTGTTGATTTATTTGACTTTTGCTGATTTTCTTTTTTTTTTGGATTTACAGGAACTTTGTTTGATGATAAAGGAGACAAGCACGCCAAAAAAGGAGTTTGTATTTGGGAGTGTATTGATAGAATGCACAAGAGGAGTCCTATTTTCTTTAATTATTTATATTCACCAGTGGAAATGGAGGTACGGAAAGAAAGCTTTTATGTTTCATTTTTTGGAGTATGTTGTGTTAAAAGTTTTCCTTACTTTGAATGTCTATAAGCTGTTGAGCTTTTTATAAACATTTGACGAGGTTTCTTACCAGAAGTTATTTAAAATTTTGATACACTATGGGTTTAGGTCATGATGGAATGGAGACTCTTACCAATTTCTTGACCACAAAAATTAGGAGTTGGCCCCCAAAACATTGAAAGGATAACTTCAAGAAAGAGCAAGTCAACTTTTCCTGGGAAGACAGAACAAACAACATTTGAAACCTCAGCAGGTCATCTAAGTTGCAAAATCTATAATACTCTAGGAAAGATTTCCCAAAGTCCACTGAGACCAAAGCCTTGAAAGAAGCCCTATGGGAAGCAGGGATGCTTGGAGCCAGCCCAAGAAAGTTAACGTCTCAGGGGCAGCCATGCTCTGCTCGCACGGCTCCATAAATAGACCCTGTAGTGGAGTGGCCCACCTCACTGCGGGGCAAGAAGGCCCAGCCCTGGGCCCCACACAGCAGGGCCCCACTCCGGCCTTTCTGCAGATGCACCTCCCTCATGAAGGGAGAGGTGTGAGACACCAAGGTGCTCCTCCTTCTTCAAGACCCATGCTCTGGGAGTGCCTGTCATGGCTCAGCGGTTAACGAATCCGACTAAGAACCGTGAGGTTGCGGGTTCGATCCCTGGCCTCGCTCAGTGGGTTGAGGATCCGGCGTTGCCGTGAGCTGTGGTGTAGGTTGCAGATGCGGCTCGGATCCCGCGTGGCTGTGACTGTGGCGAAGGCTGGCGGCTACAGCTCCTGTTAGACCCCTAGCCTGGGAACCTCCATATGCCGCGGGTGCGGCTCTAGATAAGGCAAAAAGACAAAAAAAAAAGACCCATGCTCTGGTCCTTAAATTCCCTTGTCCAGATTCAAGTTACTCCGCCAGGCCATTCCTCCAAGCCTGTTCCCCAAGCCAGTGATTGTATCCCTAAGCCAAAAGGGCTGGTAAGATGTAGCTCTTTGGCCGGAAGTGGACAGAATTTGACTGCATGCGCTGGGATATATATATATATCTTAATTTAAAAAACCCTCAGAATATTGAGCAGAGAAGCAGAGGGTTAAGCCAAGAACTGGGAGCTGGGACCAGCTTCCCCAGTGCCGCCACCTGCTGGGGCAGAATTCCAAGGAGTCCAAGAATTCTCAGTTAGAGCCTGGCTTTCTGGGTCACCGGGAAGTTACATCTGCCAGGGTAGCAGGGTAGAACCTATTTTATCTAATAGTTTATGTTGATCTATAATATTTAAATACATAGGCATATGGTGTTTGAACCTCTATTCATTCTTTCCCTGGATTCTGCAAAGTTAGGGGTAAGCTTGGTGGGGACTTTGGGGTCAAGATGAAACTATATTTCAGAATTCTCTTTAAACAGGCCCTGAAGCCCAATGTGAATGTTTCCAGCCTCAAGAAGTGGGACTATTACATCGAGGAGACCCTTTCCACGGGGCCTTCCTATGACTGGATGATGCTGACCCCCAAGCAGCTCCCCTCGGAGGACTCTGAACTGACCGGGGGACCCGGGCCCCAGAACCGGAGGAGAACGGTGTGGCCGTGCTACGATGACGTCAGCCGCGCTCAGCCCGACGCTCTCACCAGCCTCTTCAGTGTAAGCCGGCCGTGTACAGACTCGCTCTTGGCGCCCGGGAGCCCAGGCGGCCCGGAGGCTCGGGAACCTGCCTCAGTTAAGACTGTCCAGGTCACTGGAGTTCCCGTCGTGGCGCAGCGGTTAACGAATCCGACTAGGAACCATGAGGTTGCGGGTTCGATCCCTGGCCTCGCTCAGTGGGTTAAGGATCCGGCGTTGCCGTGAGCTGTGGTGTAGGTCGCAGACGCGGCTCGGATCCCGCGTGGCTGTGGCTGTGGCGAAGGCCGGCAGCTACAGCTCCTGTTAGATCCCTAGCCTGGGAACCTCCATATGCCACGGGCGCGGCCCTAAAAAAAGAAAAAGTCACTTTTCCAGCATGAGGAGGAAGCATTCAAGCACATGGAGGCATCTGCGGCCTGGCGGCTGTTTTAGCTGACCTGAGCGCCTGAGTTAGGCCTGCGGTATGGCCCCTGTGGGTGCCCCACTTCCTCGGGTCAGAACGTGGGTAGCCGGTGGCCCGGGGGAATGCTGCCAGCCGTCTTCTACAAGGGATATCCTGGAGTGAAGCCAGCCTGGCGGCAGCCGCCTGGTGCAAACAGCGGCCCTGAGGAAAGGGTTTGAGCCCTGATTCAGGCCAGACGGTTCCCGACGAGTTCTCTGTCCGGTTTTCTGGCCAGGAGGAGCGCGTTTCCGTGACAGCACCGACACACAGGCCGCTGCCCTGGTCTCCAGCTTCCCCCCGGTCTGAAGGAAACTTCGTCCCTTGGGCATTTCTTGGTTTATTCTTTTTACGTCTGGTTTGAATCATCAGCGTGGAGGGGTTCCTGTGTCCAGAACAGATTTCTCATCTGCCTCAGCTGTTAGGGTTCAGACAGCGGCCCAGGGCCTGACCTTTGGCTGTGGCCACCGGGTTTCTAGGAGCCAGCCACGGATGAGGGTGTTGGGGATATTTAGTTCACCTCTCTGTTGAAGCCATCTGTACAAAACCGCCTGGTCCCAGATCCTAATAAGCCATCTCTGTCACAGCGCATCCGCCAGCTAGAACGCCCGTTAGCCCTGGCCTGGGAGGCCCCGGAGGCCCCCGGCTCACCGTTGGCCTCAGCTGCCCTCTGGCCACGCAGAGGTGGAGGCCGCGTGGCCCCAAGGGGCATCCGGATTTCTCTGAAATACTGATGTCAGACAACTCCTTTTAATTACTTTGCAGGAAATTGAACGATTGGAGCATAAACTGAACCAAACCCCTGAGAAGTGGCAACAGCTGTGGGAAAGGGTAACCGTGGACCTTAAGGAACAGCCCAGAGCGGAGCGTGTAAGTGGGCCGGCCCCTGGGAGAGCGCCTCCTGGGCTTCTCGAAGGTGCTAGGTCGGGGGGGCCTCTGCCCCAGGTAAGCGAGGAGGCCCATGGCCAGGGGGAGAGTGGGAGCGGCGGAGCCACAACCCGAGGGTCCAGGGCAGAAAATTCCGAATGACTGAGTGCCTCCCGAGTGTCTCGCTGCACCACAGTGACACGACACTTACGTTCCAGGGCACCGTATCCAGGGGAAATTACTGGGTTCTTTTCTATCTCAGCGCCTCTGTGGTTTCGGCTGATCTTCTGCCACATGAGGGAGGAGGGGAATGCCAAGACCTCGTTCACTCCAGAGGCACAGTCAGAGAAAATGAAATTTCTTTCTTTCTTTTTTTTTTGTCTTTTCTACAGCCACACTCGGGGCATATGGAGGTTCCCAGGCTAGGGGTCTAACCGGAGCTGTAGCCGCGGGCCACAGCCACAGCAACACGGGATCCGAGCCGCGTCTGCAACCTACACCACAGCTCACGGCAACGCCGGATCCTTAACCCACTGAGCAAGGCCGGGGATCAAACCCGCAACCTCGTGGTTCCTAGTTGGATTTGTTAGCCACTGAGCCACGACGGGAACTCTGAAAATGAAATATTTTAAAACAGCAAAATAATGCTGCTTTCTGTTGCCCACACCCCCCCTGTTGTTTCTAAAGCAAGAAACATTTATCATAAAAATATTTTAAAACCAAATGCTCTGTTTTCTGCTTCTCGCAACCCCCTCAATGTGGAGTATGCGCAAGGGGCTGTGCTGGTGACCATACACACTTCAGCATCCTCTGCGGCCCACGGTGAGGAGTGGTGTCCCTCCTGGTACGTGACAGGCCAGGCACAGAGACGCCACGGCTAGTACTCGGAACAGCCACCCGTCAGCCCCCCTCAGACTGGCTCCAAACGCAACAGAGGGAAGTTAGGACAAATGAGTGTTCTGAAAAGCACTTTAGGAAAGAAAAAGTCAGCAGGGTCGGATGTCACAGAGAGGTCCAGGAGAATTGTGCGTAGAAGAAAGCCCCAGACTTGGTAAGAAGGCACCGTCACTTGCTTTCAAATGGCAACTCAGAAACTGTTAGCAGGCACACCACAGACAGGGTGATGTCGTACTGCTTTTTTCCTCAGGAGAATAAAATAGTTTAATTTTTTTTTTCTGACTATGAAAGTGAGGTATATGTCTTCTTTTAAATAAGACAATACACAGAAAGTTAGAAAACAGAAAATAAAAATCGCCCCAAATTTATACCCTAGAAATAAACCACCATGCCATCACCCTCGTTTTATAATTCCAAACATACATATAAAAGGGATTTACTATACATGCAGTTTTAAAACCTGCTTTCCTTTATACTTAATATGTAGCATACTTGTTCTTCCATTTCTCACTGTATATAGGTCAGCGTTTTTAATGGCTGTCTAGAATTCCATTGTATGAAAATAGCTTTAAAAAAAAAACAGTCCCATAATGATAGACATTTGGGGTGTTTCTAGTTTTTTACTATTATTAAAAAAAAATGCTCCGGGATAAACATCTGTTTATATATATTTTATATCTACATATATATGGTCCGGTTTTTTCCTCGAAAAATATTTAAAAGTAAAATTTAGAAGTAAATATTAAGAAGCGAAATGATCAGATCAGTTGCTTACGGTCTTTGTAAAGCTCTCCCAGCTCCCATCCGTCCTGTCTTTTTTTCAGCCCCAGAGACACCCTTCGGGCCCCTCGGGGATTGTGTCTGGCAACCTCCCCTCCTATGGGAAGCGGCCTCTGCTGCACCTGCCGGACCGCAGCACGGCGGAGGAGCGCAGCGCCGGCACCTCCCCATCCAACGGCGTGGACCGGAGGGCGGCCACCCTGTACAGCCAGTACACGTCCCAGAACGAGGAACACAGGTTGGCGTTGCCGAGCCCTGCCGGGCGTGCCGCGGAGGCGCGCCCGCCGCCCTGCCCGCGGCCACAGCGCTGGGCCTGTGCCGTGCCGCCTTCTGAAACCCAAAATGGATCTGCTTTTAATCCTTTGTTTCTGTTTTAAATGCATTCGATGGTTCTCTGAAAAGTCAAAATCACAGCTGAATAATGCAGGGGGTTATAGGTATTTGTGGCTGGGTCCTGATTGTCATTCTCTCATAGTCTGCCAGATCTTTGGAGGATATAGGTGTTAGCACTTTTTCAGTGGCAGACATCACAAATCCAGCTCGTGGCAGCTCAAGCAGAAAGGAATCCACTCATGTAAAGTGGGAAGGCCAGGGACGGGCCAGTTTCGCACACAGCGTCTTCTGGCTTCTGTCATTGGCCAGCTCTGCTTTCTCTTACGGGCTGCGTCAGCCCCGATGTGGCACAAAAGATGGCTGCTGAGAGCTCCAGACCTCACAAATCTGGTAATTCCAGAGAAAGGAGCAGTCGTTCCCCAAAAGTCTAGTAGAAAAATTCTAGGGGAACTCTGATCAATTTTGGATCATCTCAGGGAAACAGACCCTTGACCAACAAAAACAACAGATCCCCTTTACGGCACTTTTTAAATGAAAAATCAAATTAACTGCCATGTCATCCTTTCTTCTAGGTCCTTTGAGGGGACGCTCTACAAAAGAGGAGCTTTGCTGAAAGGGTGGAAGCCCCGCTGGTTCGTTCTGGATGTGACAAAACACCAGGTAAGACCATCAAAGCCTGGAGAAACCAGTCCTCCCTGGGCCAGGCTCAGTCCCGGCTGCCGCGTGGCTCTCAGCGGACACACACAGCCCACGTACAGAACGCTTTCTGAGGCCTCTCTCATGCTGCCCGGGAGCTCCTTCCAGGTCCCAGCACTTCCCTGAGTGACAGGAGAGAACACAGGTATACACAAGCAGAGGCAGTGACTGTTGATCCCCGGGCATTAGAATGCTTTTTTTTTCTGTCTTTTTAGGGCCGCACCCGCAGCATACGGAGGTTCCCAGGCTAGGGGTCGAATCAGAGTTGTAGCCGGCGGCCTACACCACAGCCACAGCAGCACTGGATCCAAGCCGTGTCTGTGGCCTACACCAACAGCTCACAGCAATGCTGGATCCTTAACCACTGAGCAAGGCCAGGAATCGAACCTGCGACCTCATGGACACTAGTCAGGTTTGTTAACCGCTGAGCCACGGGGGGAACTCCAGAATGCTGCTTTTTAATGCTCGTGTGTTTCCTGCTACCTGCTCTTAAAAGCCAGGCCAGGAGAGAGCCTGAGGTTTTCAGCATGCTGCTTATACCACATGCACATACAGAGCCTGCACCGGGGGCGCCCCCCAGAATACAGAGCACCTTCATATTTTTGCAGCATAAAGCCATCCATTCAAAACTGAGAGCGTTAATTTATTCCACAAACACGTACCGCACGCCTTTTCTGTGCCCTTCACTGGGCAGCAAAGACGGCATCGTTATCCCTCACAGCTGACGGCAGTGGCGGGCGGGGTGCGGGGGCTGCAGGCAGATGGAGATGTGCCCGCGCAGAGCGGAAATCCACCGCGGGCAAGAGCTGGACCGGCCCTGGCAGACCACGGTAGCTTCTTGGCTGCTGCTGCAGCGTGCCCACAGACCTTAACGTCGTAATCTCTGCTCCAGCGAACCTGGGGGAAGCCGCTTCCCAAACCTCCAGCCCCTCTGCCCCCTTCACTAGTGGGAGTCGCATGGCCTCCCATGTCCTGACCACAGCCCCCACCCTGCCTGGGAACTGACCAGCCAGCCTGGAGGAGATTCTCAGTGTGTTTATCTCCACAATGGAGATAAAGAAACGGACCGTTCCCCACATACGGTGCTCCTGTTGGGCCTGCATCTAGATGTCTCCTGCCAGAGGAAATCTTTATACGGGGACCCCTTTCCTTCTGCACAAGGAGTTTCCTGAAGGTTACACTGAGTCTTTGTGGAAGACGATTCATATTTTTTTATAAACATGCGATAGAAGCCCTTTTGAGAGGGCTGGACTTTTAAAACAACTTTGTCTCTGAAATCATAGAGCCTACACTGAGTGTAGGACCTGAGTTCTATTGGACCACTAAATATAATACAGAGGAATGTGATAATTTTTCTGTAGTTTACAGTTACATCAAATTATACTTGCGTTTTTGCCAGTGTTTTGGATTTCTTTTACACAAAGGCATACAGTTTTTCCATTTAGTCCTGCTCAAGCTGTGCCTGAGGGAGAGGCCGAGGAGAGTCTGAGGCCAGATCCACAGCGATGGAGACGCATTCCTGCTGTGTAAACTGGAGAGCGGACCCGGGACTGATTGAGTTAGAGTGATAGGCGGTCCTTGCAACGCAGAAGCCGGTCAAATGTTGAGCTACTTATTATGTTTTTCAAAAATCATTTTATATCTACACGCTATTTGGAAACTTGCTCTTTAAATGTAATACAGCTTGAACCTATTTTCCTGTGTTCACAATAGCTCTTATCATTTTTGAAATTTTTTACAGAATTCCATGTTCTTGATGTACCATCATTCAATTAACCAACACCGCGTTGACAGATACATCTTTTCAGCTGTTAGCTGCTAAAGGCAGTGCTAAAGGAAACCTCTTTATATGTGTGTCTTTATATGTGTGACGGTGGAAGTATTTCTGTGGGATAAATTTCTAGAGGTGGGAAAGCTGTACCAACAGGCATATATATTTTAAATTTTAGTTCATATTGACAAATCGTCCTCTAAAAGATTTCTAACTGGAGTTCCTGTCGTGGCTCAGTGGGTAACGAATCTGACTAGGAACCATGAGGTTGTGGGTTCAATCCCTGGCCTTGCTCAGTGATAAGGATCCGGCGTTGCCGTGAGCTGTGGTGTAGGTCGCAGACGCGGCTCGGATCCCGTGTGGCTGTGGCTGTGGCGAAGGCCGGCGGCTACAGCTCCTGTTAGACCCCTAGCCTGACAACCTCCATATTCCACGAGTGCGGCCCTAGAAAAAAGCCAAAAGACTAAATAAATAAATAAAAGATTTCTAACTAATTATATTCCCACTAACAGTGTTTGAGACTACCTGGTGCCTTCCATTTAACTGGGATATTGTCAGCCATTTTTAATATTTCTTAACCTAAGTGAAAAGTGAGATGTCATTGATTTTGTTTACTTTTCTTTGATCAGTTAGATTGTTCATTTTCGCAAATGTTTATGGGTCACTCCTGTTTCTTCTAGAACTTGCCTGTTGAAATCCTTTAACCATTTTTCTATTAGTTTATCTTTTTCTTATCCATTTCTAGGACTTCTGTATACATTCTAAACATTAACCCCTTTTTACATGTTACATATATTTTTATAGTTATTAGTTGACTTTTAATATACATAGTGTTTATTTGTTCAGATTTCAAAAAATATGTCTTTTTTTCCTCCTTTCTCCCAGCCATCTATCTAATTCTCCTTTCTAGAGGCAACCAGTGTTTTTAATTTCTTGTCTATTCTTCCAGGGCATAGTTTAGCAAGATGTAGGAAAGTATTGAAATACATTTTGAATACATTCAGATCCATTCAGAAGCCATGTCTCATATCCTTTATCTGTGTCTCTTTTATCCCGTTTATCCCTTGGGTTCCAGTTGCGATACTACGACTCGGGTGAGGACACCAGCTGTAAAGGCCACATTGACCTGGCTGAAGTGGAAATGGTTGTCCCTGCTGGCCCCAGCATGGGAGCCCCGAAGCACACGAGTGACAAGGCTTTCTTTGATGTAAGTCGCTCTTATCTTTTCCTGGCTCCGTTTGCACGATTCCTCCCAGTCCATCCACCTCCAAGAATCGCGGGGCCTCAGAACAATTGGTGGTGACAGCAGATGGGTCACAGGCGCCCTTGGCTGTGGGAGCTGTGACGGAACTTGAACTCAGCACCCTTAGTCCCCAAATCTGACCTCCCTCAGCTTGTCCACGTGGCTCAGAAAGGCTGCATATTGCTTTGCACAAAAGACTCCTTCAAAAGGTGTCCCAAGCACACGCGGAAGCAGATGAACTCCTTGTAAAACACTGTCCCCTCTTCTCTCACCACCTGCTGTCAGGAGCAGATGGTACTTCCCTCGGTAACCACCGGTCTTCATGCTGGATCGTCAATAAAAAGCTGTCCTCAGTCACACATGGTGACTGTCCGCCCCACGTCGTTAGCAGCCCTTAGGTGGGCTTTGGGGCATTTTATGGGCCACGTGATAGGGGGCTTTTCTAGTCCCCTGAGCCAAGCGGGACTTCATACAGAGCACAGGTCATACTCTAGGGCCCTTCTCAGCCTGTGAAGCCATTTCACTGGCCCTGGGCTTCCAGCGTGGCCCCGTCGGAAGACTTAGAGAAGGGACGTGAAGACCAGCTCCGTCATGGCGCGGATGGAGCGCAGCCTTCCCGGGTCCTCTCTGCACCGCTCAGTGTGTGGGTGGGTCCGGGGCCTCCAGCCACGCCTGACCTCTGCAGTCAGCGGAGGCGCGGGGCAAGGGCCAGGTGAGGCCTGTCTGGCGCGGCTGTCTTCTCTGCCAGGCCCTTCTGTTAACAGCCCCCCGTGACTCTGGGGACACAGAAAGGCAGTGACAGTATGGTGGCGGAGGGCGGAGAGAACACCACAGATCCTGGGGCGGTTCCTAAAGGAAAGGTGGACTTGCACGTTTGCCGGAGAGCAGCCCTGCCCCTCATCTCTGCTTCTCTCCACTTGGTTTTGTAGCTCAAGACCAGCAAACGTGTGTATAACTTCTGTGCCCAGGACGGACAGAGCGCCCAGCAGTGGATGGACAGGATCCAGAGCTGTATCTCTGACGCGTGACGCCCATGGTCGGTCCACGCAGGAGAGGGAGGAGGGCTCCCGCGGCCAGCCGGCAGGACAGCGGTCGAATCCTTGCGGAGCCGGGCGCTTCCCGCTCAGTTCTGATGCGTCGTCCTCAGGCCGAGGTTCTCGTGCCCAGACTTAGCGCGGTCACCTCTCCCGCGCTTGCCGTGTCTACTTGGCCCGGGCGGACGGGTCGGCACAGGTCTGGGCCAGAGCCGCGGCCTCCCTGCGTCTTGCACGGGGCTGTTCTAACAGGGCCCTCGTGGTCAGAGAGCAGAAGGCGGCTTCCTGGGCCCGCGGTCGTCCCTCCCCTCGGCACAGTGGCTGCCACCTACCTGGTCCTTCTCCATGAAAGCTAAGTCCTTTTTGTTCTCCAAGGTCACAGTTTCCCTGCAGAGCTTTCTGACAAGGAAACATCAAAACCCTCCCAAACTATCTTCCATTCTGCACAGACGAGGTTCCCAGTTGGAGGTCCCTACTCTCGGTGCCTGACCTGAGAGAGGCTCGGTTCTCTGGTGCTGTCGAAGGTGCTTCCGTAATCCCCGCTCAGCCGCTGGGGTCACCGCAGCGCTCAGGGGCAGGCGGGGGGCGCAGGGCACCCCGATGGAAAAGGACTGTCCAGGGAATGATGCAATAAAGACCAGGCCAACGCAGGAAAACACTGCTTCCAAAACACTGAATTTTCTAGGCCAGAGGTGCTCTGAGGATCCAGGACTTTGTGTTCCCATGTGTTCTTCTGCTCCCTGACAGCTTCTTACATAAAATAACATGCAAAAAGCTGAATGCACTAACTCACAAAACAGACACTTGCACTGAACTCCTAATAAAATGAAGATGTTGGAGAGACAGAAGCCAGCTGTTTATGACCACACCACTCCTGTGACAAGGGCTGTGTAGACCGCGGTCCCACTGTGGCGTGACTGGAAACCCAAACAGCACCTCTGCACGTGAACAGTAAGGACTTCTGCAGCCATTAGATGTTCTTTACTTCTGATAACCTGTGTTTGTTCCGCTTCAGCTGCCAGGAATGCTGCCCGTTCAGGGCTTCTCTGCAGCAGCCACTGCAGGCAGCTGGCGTCCTGGGCAGCTGGATCGTGGCTTTTGTTTGAAATGTTAATATGTTAAATACCAAACTAATATTTCAAAAATATGTATATATGATTTTATATCCTTGTTTTTCAGATACTCTGCTTATAATTTAATATGAAATTAACTGACTCATTCATGTAGGATTCCAGTCATGAAACGGTTCTCTTTTTAACAAAAAGCCACTTTGTCTTTGTAGATGAAAAACAAATCCGATTTTCAAATCTAAAATCATCTGCAAACTAGGAAATAGAACTGTGTTAATATATAAGAAATTGGGGGAACAATGAGAATGAAGGATTTTTCTATCATTTTTCATTTTATAAATTGTCACCTGTGAAAATGGTTTTTGCACATTATTTGTATTTTTCTTTGTATATGAAATAATTTTTTGTACTTTGTAAAATATGGAGCCCATTGTACCTTCAGCTATTCGAGACTTTACACAGTGCTTCTTTTGTAACTGGACTCTTTTAACTTTCATTAAGGCACTACATGCCTTGCATTCACTAACGACCTTGAATTAAATTTATTTCTTAAGAAAAAGCATCCCTCGTTTACCAAAATATAAGTTCATTGTGTATTTATGATACACATGTGGGGCTAAAAGTTCAAGGGTAACACAGAGCATAACCCATTTCCTGCCTTGGTTCTATTATTGCCATCACTGCCTTGCTTAGGAGGTAACCGCGGACACTGGACTTGCTGGCCTGAGCTCCCGGGTCCTGGACACACCGATGTGGAGTTTAGCTAAGAGACCCGCGGCTGCCACTCCCCAGGTACCTCCAGCAAGCTGTGTGAAATTGGTTAAGTCTCTTAGCTCTTCCAGGTCACAGTTTTACCACCTATGGCGTGTGGCAATTTCTGAGGATTTTAGGAGAAACTGAACTCTAGTTTGGTAGGTTTTTCTGCTTCAAAACATTGTTAAACAGCAATGCTAACAGACCAGTGATCTCAGCTCTGAACAACGCTTCCTCTAGCTAAGCCCTTGGTTTTACCTTGGGGACCGTTCTGCGGGCTCTCAACATGGAGGTTCCCAGGCGAGGGGTCGAATCAGAGCTGTGGCCGCCGGCCTTTGCCAGAGCCACAGCCACATCAGATCTGAGCCACACCTGCGACCTACACCACAGCTCATGGCAACGCCGGATCCTCAACCCACTGATGGAGGCCAGGGATCGAACCCGCATCCTCATGGATCCTAGTCGGGTTCGTTAACCGCTGAGCCGTGATGGGAACTCCTTGTTCAGTTTTTCATAACCCATTCTCCAGCCCCTAGAGGCTTCCCACGCCACTCAGGCGTTCTTTCTGGGAATCAGCCCTCATCCTGAAGCCATCCAGTGACTGCAAGCCTGAGTCACCGCAGTCACATGAACACAGGTGTGGTCAAAGCAGCCCATTATGAATAACAAAAGACATGCCTTTCATTCAGGAAATGCTCAGGGTTTAGGAACTGTATGCCACCAACTTAGGCCAGAGACAAAAAAAAAAAAGTTTAAATTATACCACGACTAGCCACATTTCCAATACAACCATGCTAAGCAACACAAATTAGAGCAAGTAGCCTGCTCACAGCAGAACTGCAGGGAGCAGAGCTGGGAGGGGGAGACCCGGGTGCTGGCGCTGTTCAAGTTCACGATATGACCTTGAACCTGGGCCTTAACTCCGCAGACTTTGACCTATACAACAAAGGACCCAGATCTGTGGTTTTGTGATTCCAAAGGTTTACCTTTGCAATGACTGAGGTTCTAAACTGAGATTTAAAGGATTTGCTAAAAAAGACCCAATCATCTAAATCAGCGCTTCTCAAATTATAATGCGTGTGTGAATCATCTTGTTAAGACGAAGGTTCTGATTCAGTAGATCTGAGCCGGGCTTCACAGTCTGTGCTTCCAATAAGCTCCCAGGTGATGCTGAGGCTGCTGGTCCAAAGACCACACCGGGAGTGACAGAGCTCTGAGCCCCAGTCCACTCACTGAGAAGCAGACGCCAAATGGGAGGGAAAGCAGAGGAGGTGGGAGAGCCGGAGACCGCGTGCAGGCATGACGCTGTGCTCCCTCGCCGGCGGGCAGCGGCTGTGAGGCAAACACAGCGGTGCAGTCCAGAATGCTGCAGCCGGGGCGACAGTCGCGCACAATCCCTACAGAGACCTGGGCGGAATCTTCCCACGGTGGTCAGAGCCCACCCCTAGTGCCGGGTTCAGACAGCACTCCCTGCTGCCCTTGGACCTCTCTTCCCAAGGGGAACTCAGAGGAGAGGAAGAGGGAGCCCCTGTCATGCAGCTAACCTCATTCTCCATGCCATCCCCGCTCTCCATTCCGAGTTCCCCTCACCCTCAGCAGCCTCAGCAGCAGTTGACGGCTCAGCCACTGATGTGGTCCAGACCTTCACTTGACAGGGAGGGGACCTAGATACTTGATAATCAAACCCACCTCAGCTCAGGGCTGTCCCTTCTCAGTTAGTGGGGATCACCTGGAGGGGCCAGGGGTCACCCGGGCACACGGCCTCCCTCATGCCCGCTTCCTGTCTCCGGCTGACCAGGGTCAAGTTCCCCGGCAGCTCCGGGACGTGGGGATCCTAAGCGCCCTGGTGGCGGCCATAAAATATAATTCAGCGGGACCCTTGCGGTGTCCCGGTCAAATGCTGAGCTGTGCGGAGTTCCGTGCCCTTGGGTCGGGCATTCTCTCAGCCCCTGGCAGCGGTGCTGACCCAGGCTGCGGTCAGGAAAGCAAACCCAGAACAGACCTCTCTCTCTGGGAGGATGACCCGCTGGCCCTTCCGGGACGGAAAGGGCCTGGGGTAGCTGACTCGCCCCCAGGCGGGGAGCTGGTCTCCTCCGGGAACGGTGCCAGGCGAGGGCTCAGCATAGGTCCCCGCTGCTGGCGGGCTGGAGGTTCTGAGGCAGCGGTACCTCGAGTGGCCGTGGTATGGGGGAGTCTGTGCTGTCGGGCCCACGGCAGCCCTTGTGAGGCTCCTGCCTTGCATTGTGGCCACGCCACTCGTACCCATCGTGCTGGTTCCAGTGTCACCACTGGTGCCAAACGTCCCGGTCATTTTGTTTGTTTGCTTATTCACTGCTTCCAGTGGGCTGGGTGCTTTGCAATGGGCATTAACACACAGGTGTTCCCGTCGTGGCGCAGTGGTTAACGAATCCGACTAGGAACCATGAGGTTGCGGGTTCGATCCCTGCCCTTGCTCAGTGGGTTAACGGTCCGGCGTTGCCGTGAGCTGTGGTGTAGGTTGCAGACGCGGCTCGGATCCTGCGTTGCTGTGGCTGCGGCGCAGGCCAGTGGCCACAGCTCCGATTAGACCCCTAGCCTG
>PVHT021183666.1:36614776-36639601 GCA_004024745.2 Catagonus wagneri
TCAGTGGGTTAACGGTCCGGCGTTGCCGTGAGCTGTGGTGTAGGTTGCAGACGCGGCTCGGATCCTGCGTTGCTGTGGCTGCGGCGCAGGCCAGTGGCCACAGCTCCGATTAGACCCCTAGCCTGGGAACCTCCACATGCCGCGGGTGCGGCCATAAACCCGCGGCCATAAAATGACAAAAGGCAAAAAAAAAAAAACACAGCACTAAAATCTTCCTGTTCTCTCCTGTACGCCCATCCCCAAGTCCCTATCCCACATCCTCTGGTCTTCCCATCCTTTTCCTTCCAGGCCCCGACCAAACATGCCATGTGACCATTGCCCAAGAGTGTGTATACATATCTTCTCAGTCCCTTGGGCCACTTCTTGTGCACAAAAATACATGACCATGAACTCTGCTCACAGCTCTCCCCAGGGGGTATGTTCCCTTCTCCTTACACCTGTCAGGCACCACGGCCCATCTTCAGCTTGTACCCATGTGCCACATCCACCCATCACAAAGTAAGCTCGGGCTTTCTCCTCTTTCGGCGGCTTGTACAGGGCCCTCCGTGTGGCCATAGGTACAGGCCAGGGGACAGGCACATGTGGCTGTGTCCTCCTGCAATTTACTCATGCCCTCCGACTCCACTCAGGCTCAATTCCAGAAGGAGCAGTTCCATCTTAGGAAGAGTCACCTCCAGGCCCGTCAACCCCGTGCAATGGTGCATCCAAGAGACCCCCAGCGCGGCACGGGCAGCTTCAGATCTCCCATGCGGTGTGCTGTGTCACGTGTTCTGTCTCTACCAAAGCCTGGTCACGTGCTCGGCTCTCTGTCTCACACAGTGCGTACGCCTCTGTCCCCGAGAGCGTGGCCTTGCTGTAGACTCGCGGAGCTGATTCCCCACCGGGACTTGCCAGAAGCTCCGGACTACATCTCCTCCCTTTCCCACTACGGACACTGCCCACACCAGAGTCCGCCAGATCGTGTGACTCAAACGGCAGGGCTGCGCGCCGCTGCCTGGACCCTCTGCTGTGCCGCCCCCGTCACGGGACCCACTTACAGCAGCCGGCAGCCTTCCCCGTCCCCTGTCTCTTAACCCGGCACCACGCTCGCTCCACCATGGTGATAGAGACAAGATGCAGCCACTTCTTTTAGTTGGGAAGCGATACCCCAGCTTGCCTGACCCCCGAGCCCCTTAGAAACGTCACGGAGGTGGCAGGCCCTCGCGTCTTCATAGGGTTAATTTCTGTGCCACACTCTGGGCCGCCTTGATTTCGCCACGGCCCCAGCATAAAGGCACCTCTTGCTCATCTTAACTAACACGGTGTCCACGGAGCTAATGGAGCGCCGTGGTAGCCACGTGGCCCTGATCCCTTGGGATTATAGCATGACCGAGGGCAAGGCCATTAACGCAGCCCTGAGGCAAAACTGTAAGTGAATATTGTTGCTCAGGCCGTGAGAATGTGAGCTGCTTCTCGTCCTTCCAGATTGGAATGGAAAAGAATGCGTTTGTCTGATGACCACAGACCACATGCCCCAGGCCTTATGAATCCGCTCTAGCAATGATGCCGCATCTGGCACAGCAGTGCCAGCGGGGCCGCCACCTGGTGAAGCCTGGTTAAGTCCTCCTCCAGGATCGTAGTTTCTGCAGGGGTCGCACCGGTGAATTAGACGCAGAATTGGTGGGCCCCCCACCCACTAGTCCTTTGTCACTGGGGACATTCGTTTCTGCCATACCCTCTGGGGCGAGATGTTTTTATTCACTATCTCGCACAGGGTGCAGTTTCAGAAGTTTCTGCTTGGTCTTCTCTGCTCCAATAGCTCCTAGCCGGCAGCCAGGCACGGGGGTTACTCCAACTGTCAGAGCACGTGGATTCTTTTTTTTTTTTTAGGGCCACACCAGCAGCATATGGAGGTCCCCGGGCTAGGAGTCGAATTGGAGCTACAGCTGCCGGCCTTTGCCACAGCCACAGCAACGCTGGATCCAAGCCGCATCTGCAACCTACACTGCAGCTCCCGGCAATGCAGGATCCTTAACCCACTCAGCGAGGCCAGGGATCGAACCCTCAATCTCGTGGTCCCTAGTCGGCTTTGTTAACTGCTGAGCCACACAGAGAATTCCAGAGCATGAGAATTCTAATCGAACACTTGGGTACGAGGGACTGCTGGGTGGGTCGTACACCCAGCGAGTCACCACTAAAGCCAAACTGTAGCCAGGATTCCACTTGCTCCCTGACCTCCATAGGCCCTGCTCTGCAAAAGGGCCTGTGATGATGCTCCGAGTCTCCAGGTGTTAACGTCAACCCAAGCTCTGTCTACTGGTCCCTCTCTCGTGACCAGTTGCCCAAATAAAGTCATAGGCCTTCGGCGGGAAAACTGAAGGGATCATGACACATACTGGGTGCCGCTTGGCAGGGTCCTTCCTCGTAGAGACCAAACCACCTCTTTCAGTGACGGGTTCCTGAAAACTGGCTCAGGCCTGGGAACCAAGCAAAACACCATGGCTTTCTATTGCCTCCGCCTCCTGCTCCTCTATGGTGTCTGCCTTCCAGGCTGTAGACAGTAAGCAGAGCCTACCGGCTGCCCGTCCGTTTTGCCCCTAGAGACACCACGCCCGGGTCACCATCCCCGCAGCTTTCTGTGGGGCGGGCCCCCTTGCCTGGCCCTCTGTCCCCTTGCCTGTCATTACCGGCCTTTCTAGCATGTCATTCCATAGCCACATCCTCAGCTTCCGTACATTTCTTCTCTACCGCTTGCCAGGGCCACTCAAGTGTTCCCACTTCGCTGATGCTGAGCCTTCTTTCCCCAGACTCTGGAGGGTTCACCTCATCCCCTGGCACCCCAGCGAGGGTGTTAAATCTTGTGTCTCAAAGATTTCCCGTTGTGGCGCAGCAGAAACGAATCTGACTAGGAATCATGAGGTTGCGGGTTCGATCCCTGGCCTTCCTCAGTGGGTGAAGGATCCGGCGTTGCCATGAACTGGGGTGTAGGTTGCAGACGCGGCTCGGATCCCTCGTGGCTGTGGCTGTGGCTGTGGCGTAGGCCGGCGGCCCCTAGCCTGGGAACCTCCATATGCTGTGGGTGCAGCTCTAAAAGGACAAAAAAAAAAAAAAAATCTTGTGTCTCAACAAAGTGTCCTCACGTCAGTGGATCCCTGCTCATGCAGCCTTAGGTTGCAGCGCTCTGGAATCCAGTTCCGGGGGCGTCCTCCGCCTCCTGCCAGTATCCATGACACTTCCTGTTCTCTCACGCGGTAGTCTGTCTCCACCCCCACCGGGCCCAGCGTGTCTCCAGCCGGATTATTCTGGACTGCCACCCTAATCATTGTCCTTGGCAGCCAGGAAAGGAAGGAAGCAAGCGCAGCTCCCAGAAGCGCAGCCGCTGGCCTGCAGGCGCAAGGCCTCTGTGGCCTCTTTTCGGGGCAGCAGAGGGGGCGATGCCCGCGAGCACCGGCGGGCCGCCCCCGCGAGCCCAGAGGCGCAGGGAAGCTGCAGCCCCATGGCCTCGGGGGGGGGCCGCGCAGAGGTCTTCAGCTACGTTTCAGGGTTCCAGATTTCCCCCCAGCAGGACCCGACCCCCACCCCCGACAACACACACAGCTCCCTTGGCCTTGAGCGTTCAGGCTCATGGGGAGCTCTGTGGCTCCGGCGTTCGTTTTCACCTGCCGCTCGGTTGTGTCTCTTCCCCACTGCCAGAGATAAAGGGCCCTCGGTCGGCGCCCCGAGGCTCCCCGCGGTCAGTGGCCCGCCAGACGCCTTCCTCCTTCTGCTTCTTGCGAACACGCTGTTCTCCGCCCTCCCGCCCCCTATTTTTCCAATGCCCGAATTACCGCGCCTGCCCCAGGATTCTCCTCCTCCAGGAAATACCACCAGTGAGATAGTCAGCATTTGAGCTACTACCCGCTCTGGGGACCGTCTGGGCCCCCTACCAACCAGGATGGCGTCCTCGCTGTCTCCTCAGATTCCCACCCACCACGTCTGGCAGCTCTGGTCCTTGAAGGAGCAGGAAGGAGACGGGACTCCAGGTACAAGAGGTTTCCAGGGGGAACACCTGTGACGGGAGCTGGGCGGGAGAAGGGAGCGGGGGAGGCTGGGAGGGACATCAGACTGACGCAGGTTTGACCCCTACGAAGAGGCAGAAAAGTTCAGATCTAAGGAAGCAGCAAGGCCGGTGGGGAGTCCTCGTGCCTAAACGGCCTGCTGGGGAGGCCTGCATCTCCCAAGAAGGGCTGTGTCCTAGTCACCTGCTGGGAACAGCAGGGCCTTTGGAGCAAACAGCAATAGGCAGAATGGGGCAGGGGGCTGGTCTGAAATCTGAGAGGCGCATTTTCACAGCCACCGAAGGGCTAGGGGGTGGTGTATCTTGAAGCCCCCAGGCCCAAGGCACAAAAGGGCCAGGCTGGTCTGCCTGAGGTCAGCATGCACGGGGGCTGCTGCTCTGTCACTTACTAGCTCTTTGGCCTTGAGCGGTTCCTAACTTCTCTGAGCTTCATTTTTCTCCCCTGTGAAACAAGAAGGGCCTGTGATGCAGTACCTGAAAGGACCCAACACAAAATGGGTTCTCAGGAAGTTGTAGCCGAATCAGGTTAATTCAGTAAATGCGTAGCGAGCACCCAGCACGAGCTGGGCGCCGTTCTGCTCCCGGGGCGTCTGCAGCGGGGTAAGACACAGCAGGGGCCCAGAGAGCGCAAGAGCGAAGGAGGGACAGACCGTCTCTGGCGTGCAGGATAATGTCACACACCCCCACGCCTGCCCCCAAAGACGTCCGCGCCCTCGTCCCCAGAACCTGCGAACAGGCTAGACCTGACTTGGCGAAGGAGAACGAAGGTTGCAGACGGAATGAGAGCTGCTGATCAGCTGACCTCGGAGACTATCCAGGCCGGGTCCCATGTCATCACAAGCATCCTCGTAAGTGGAAGAGGGAGGCAGGACTGGGCGTCAGACAGATGGGAAGGACTCCGCCACTGCTGTCTTTGAAGACGGAAGGGGCCGTGAGCCAAGGAGCGTGGGCAGCCTCTGGAAGGCAGGAGAGCCTCCAAGAAGGGACACAGCGCTGCTGATAGCTTCATTTTAGCCCAGGGAGACCCATTTTGGACTCCAGAACTGGAAGCTAATAAATCCTTTTTTTTTTTTTGGTTGCTTTTTTGGGCTGCACCCATCGCATATGGAAGTTCTAGGCTAGGTGTGGAATCAGAGCTGTAGCTGCTGACCTATGCAACAACCATGGAAATGCAGGATCCTTAACCCACTGAACGAGGCCAGGGATCGAAACCGCATACCCATGGATCCTAGTTGAGTTCTTTACTGCTGAGTCACAATGGGAACTCCAACTAATAAATTTTTTTTTTTTTTGGTCTTTTTGCCTTTTCTAGGGCTGTACCCGCGGCATATGGAGGTTCCCAGGCTAGGGGTCTAACAGGAGCTGTAGCCGCCGGCCTTCGCCACAGCCACAGCAACACAGGATCCGAGCCGCGTCTTCGACCTACACCACAGTTCACGGCAACGCCGGATCCTTAACCCACTGAGTGAGGCCAGGGATCGAACCCACAAGCTCATGGTTCCTAGTCAGATTCATTAACCACTGAGCTACGATGGGAACTCCAGCTAATAAATCTTGTTTTAAGTCACTAAGATTGTAATTTGTTGCAACAGCAACACGCAGATGGACTACGTGAGACTTGCAATAGCAGGGTGTGTGCAGGGCGCTGGAGTCCTGGCCGGGATGCTAGATGGGGGACGGCCGAGGGAGACGCAGGAGGGAAGTGGAGGGCAGAGGTGCTATGGAGTGTGTGGGTTCAGTGGACTGGGCTGAGCCGAGAGTTGCCGCCAGGTCTGAGGGGAGCTCTGCAGACAGCTTTTTTTTTTTTTGTCTTTTTAGGGCCACTCCTGCAGCATATGGAGGTTCCCAGGATAGGGGTCCAACCAGAGCTACAGCTGCTGGCCTACGCCACAGCCACAGCCACACCTGATCCGAGCTGCATCTGCAGTCTACACCACAGCTCATGGCAATGCTGGATCCTTAACCCACTGAGTGAGGCCAGGGATCGAACCCACATCTTCATGGTTCCTAGTCGGATTTGTTTCCGCTGCGCCACGACGGGAACTCCAGTCTTGACACACAGACGAGGGCGTGCCTGCTCACACACGTACACACGCCCATGGACACAGACGCGCTCCGACCCGGGCCCCCCACTGCCTAGCTTCCACTTTTCTAGGTGACCTCTGTCAACATTGGAATTTGCGGGGGGCAGCTGACTTTAGCAGGGAGGGCTGGGGGTCCCTGCCTTGAGCCCAGCACTTGAGCCTCACCAGAGGGAGGCGGCCAGAGGTCACGTCTCTGCCAGGGGCCTCAGTATGGGAGGTGCCAGGGTCAGCCCCGACGGGGGGCACGTGTCCCAATCCTCCAAGGGTCGAATGGAACCCCAAACAATGGTGTGCCCATCTTCCCAGGCAGGTGTCTGTCCAACAACATTCATTCATTCCACATACATTTATTGATGCGTTGCTGTGCATCTATGCCGGTTCCAGCTACACTGGACCCCGAGTAAAACAGGCCGTTATCCCATCCAGTGTAATCAAAGCCATGACAGGGTCGGGACAGCCAAGGGCCTGTGGAAAGATGGGAGGAAATCCTAGCACAGCCCTGGGGATCAGAGAAAAGATCTCTGAGTAATTGACATTTATGCTGTGGGTGCAGAGGTGCTGGAGGAGGGCAGGGAAAGGCGGGGAAGCCGGGCTCTGACGCACATTTAGAAAAGCCTCTCTGGGAGTTCCCCTCGTGGCTCAGTGGTTAACGAATCCGACTGGGAACCATGAGGTTGCAGGTTTGATCCCTGGCCTTGCTCAGTGGGTTAAGGATCCGGTGTTGCCATGAGCTGGGGTGTAGGTTGCAGACGCAGCTTGGATCCCGCGTGGCTGTGGCTGTGGCAAAGGCCGGCGGCTACAGCTCCTGTTAGACCCCTAGCCTGGGAACCTCCATATGCCGTGGGTGCGGCCCTACATAAAGGCAAAAAGACCAAAAAAAAAAAAAAAAAAAGAAAAGAAAAGAAAAGCCTCTCTGCTGAAGGATGCACAGGGGAGAGTAGAAAGAGGGGAGGGGCCTCGGGGCCCTTGGGGTTGTTTAGCCGTGAGAAGGTAGTGCGCCTGAGTATTCGCAGAAGCCCTGGAGACACGCCTAAGGTGGCTTCTGTAGGACCTGGGGCCCGACTGACTGGCGGGCAGAGGGGAGGCGGGGAGGGGGCAGTCAGGACCCACAGGCTGATGCCCGGGACGCCTGAAATGGCCTCAGGGTCAGGGCGGGGACTGGGGGACGGAAGGCTGGGCAGAGAGGGGCAGCGGCGGCCCTGACCTCGCCTCCGGAGGAGGCAACGTGCTGCCCTGCTCGGTGGGGAGGTGGGGGGTGGCGAGGTGGAGAGAGGGTGTGAGAGCCATACTTCTGGGCTCTGGGAGGGGCTGTGACCCACAGGGACTACGGGAGCCCCTCTGGCCAAGTCACAGACCCACCCAACAACTCGATAGGGAGAAATCGAGTAGCCCCTCCCCACTTTGTATCTGAGGCGCCAACAGTTCAGAGAGGTTAAGTGACCGGCCCAAGGTCACACGGTAGCATCTGACGGAGCCCGGGTTTGCAGCCGCGTCCTGGGCTGGCCTGCTCCAGCTATCATACTTCAACCAGGCCCGTGACCTCTGCCTTCCGCTTGGCCTGGCCAGGCCGCCTGGAGGCCATTCAAGGCCCGGAGCATGCTTGCACGGCCTCACCTCCTGGGCCTGGACCAGGAAGCCAAGTTGCATCTGCAGGCGGAATGACGGGCCCTCCGCCGACTCAGGCCTCTCACGCCCTCTCCACGTGGGCCGCCCACCCCGCAGCCAGACCACCTGAGCCGCGTACACCCGGGTCGGGAACCGAGGGTTCCTGCCTTCCTCCAGGAGGTGCGCGGGCCTGGCCCGCTTGTGCCCCACCGTCACTCAGCTCAGCAAAGCTCGCAGAAGCCTCGGGGACACGCCTGAGGTGGCATCTGCAGGACCTGGGGCCCGACTGACTGCTGGGCAGTCAGGACTGTCCGGCTGACGCCTGAAAATGGGACTCAGCCTTCCAGGAAACGCAGGCCTGGCCAGAAGAGACAGAATTCGGGGCTTAGAACCAGGATGCACGCGTGATTCTGGGGAGACCTGGGCCTCTCTGAACCTCTGTTTCCTCACCTGAAATGCGAGGTTGGACTCGTTTACCCTAAAGCTGCGGCAGCTGTGATGGTCGCTTGCTCTCGGGCCCTGGCCCCGGTCCAGCCCGAGGGGTGGACAGCAGATGCCTGGTCCCGGCAGGGGGCCCCCGGCTTGGCCCCAGCACATCCACCTCCTCACTCCCCAAAGGTCCCCCGAGGTTCAGCACAGCCCCGGCCAGAGGAATGCGAGCCATCCCCGGCATCTGCTCCCCTGGGGCCGGCCTGGGAAGGAGCTGGGGCCTCTGGGCCTTTCTGACAGGAAATTAGCTGGGCCTGGCCTTCCCCACTACCAGCTGCTCTGCTGACCCTGACCCCATGTTTTCCGAAAACTGATACTGCAGATTTAACAGCCTTTTCTTGGTTCGGAGGAGGCCTGGCTGAGCTCTGCGCCTAACGGGCCTCCAGCCTACACGCGAGTCCGTCTTCCTGCCCCGGAGCCGGGCCGCCTGGACTCCAGCCCCGGCTGTGCCCTCGGCCGGCCCTACCCTCCCCCGGCGACCAGGCTCCTGTCTCTGAGCCCCCAGGGCAGAACCTGCGCGCCGAGCAGCTGCAGCATGCAAAACGGGCCGGAGGCACGTAAGAGAGGATGTGGGAGACCACTTGAGAGACGGCTGTGGTCCGGGGAGGAACAGCGGGTGGTTTGGATTCGGAGAGGACGTGAAGATGCAAAGAACTGTACAGAGTCCCAAGTGACTGAACCAATGAGATGGGAAGAGACTGTGGGCATCTGGCCAGGGGAGGCCCACAGGGAGGGGTGTCCGAGGCCCCCTGGGCTTCTGAGGGAGCACAGCTGGGCGGCCGGTGCCTCTCATGGAGATGGTGAGGTTTAAGTGCATGGGAGCAGCTTCCGGCAGGTCCCGCGGCAGGTTCTGAGGTGCAGGGGGCTCGAACGGCTGACGGGGGAGGTCCATCTCCAACCCTGCACACCAGGCTGGCTGGGCACTGCCCTGATGGCTCCCCAGGCCCTCCAGCCTTTAGTGGTCGAGGGCACGCACCTAACGGATCCCATTTCACCCTAGCTGTGGGCATCGGGGACTGGAAACAGCCGGACAGTGCTGGGTGGGGGTGAGGGTGCCACAGATCTGGGGGAAGAGCCCAGGGGCTCTGGGCCCATCGTGGAGAGTGGCCCACGGCCAGCGGCAGGGTGCCTGGACCCCTGCTGCATGACAGCCCCACCCTCCCTCCAGCCTGGCAATGCCACCCTTGGCTCTGCCGTTTGCGGGGCAACCCCAGAGGGCAGTGGATCTCGGAGCATGGTCCTTGGACCGGGAGCACCAGCATCACCAGGAAACTTGTTAGAAATGCAAACTCTGGAGTTCCCGTCGTGGCTCAATGGTGAATGAATACAACTAGCACCCACAGGACACGGGTGCCATCCCTGGCCTCGCTCGGTGGGTTAAGGATCCGGCGTTGCCCTGAGCTGAGGTGTAGGTCACAGACACGGCTCGGATCCTGCGTTGCCATGGCTGTGGCTGTGGTGTAGGCCGGCGGCTACAGCTCCGATTCGACCCCTAGCCTGGGAACCTCCATGTGCCACGGGTGCGGCCCCAAAAAGACAAAAGACAAAGAAAGAAACACAAACTCTCAGGCCCCACCAACAGATCTACAGAATCTGAAACTCTGGAGCCTGGATCCAGCAGCCTGTGTTTAACGAGCCTACCAGAGGCTTCTGAAGCACCACTGACACAAGGTGTCAAGCCATCCCTACCCCCATTCACTGTCCGTCCACAGCCCCAAATACCCACACCCATCAATCTAGAGTCATCATCTAAATGTCCCTTTCTCTAGCCAATTTAATCATCCAACCTGTTCCAACCACCCCTTTCGACATTCAGTCCAGCCACCTCTGCCTGGCTGTCTCACCTATTTTGAGCTGATGACTCATCACCCTAAACAGTCCTTTATTCAGAGGACATACACACTTGGTCATCGAGTCACCATTCTCACTGCCCACTTATACCAGAAAAGAGCGCTTGAAGCTCTAATACCCATGACACCCGTCTCTCCCCTGTCCGAGGAAAATGGACACAAACATTTCTTTCTGCATGAAGCTTGAGAGTTAACATCGTACATACCAAGTAAAATCAGTTCAGCTTCTTTAAACAACCCTGACTGGCCCAGAGCCTGGTTCCTGGGATTCTTTAAGGCAACTCTGTGTTCCGGGTGTACTTGTGTGTGACACACACACACACACACACACAAACGTATACAGCTTGAGTAACTCAACCAAAAACTGCCCAAAGACGCTGCCTGCGTTAGAGGTGAAACATTGAGCCGACCACCGGTTTTCCCAGCGAGGGCGAACGTCAGGTATCACTGAGAAGTCAGGTTCCTTCAAGCTCCGGATTCCAACCCGAACGACACCAGGCTTTCGGTCCACTAACTTTAGTTTTCCATCAAGCCTGCTGTTTGCTTCTGCCCGGAAAGAGTGGGACCCAGCGCCATCGCAGAGCCCTCGCTCTGTCCCTGCCTAAGTCCGTGTTATCCGATGCAGGGGCGGCCAGGCTTCCAGCAGCACCCTCGCCCGGGCTGATCTAAGCACAGCCGCCTCCCTGGAGGAGAGCTGTGCAAACTCCAGGCAGGACTGAGATCCAGGAAATTTAGGGTCTACCACGCCTTGGCTCCCACAATCGGCAGCTTTGGATGACGTTCATTCCCTCTGGCTTCGGGCATTTTCTTCACCCCGTGGTCCCCGGCTGTCCCCGTAGCCTCCCAGGCCACTCCCTCTAGGTCTCTCTGGGGGTCAGTCTCCTCCCAGACCTCAAACACTGGAGTGGCCGCGCGGTCACGCCTTGAACCTTTTCTCTACCTGCACTCTCCTTCCATGAGCTCATCTCATCATGCAGACGCTGGCTTTAAACGGCCTCTACGTGGTGACAAGTGCCACGTCGGGACCCCTGTGTAGAGCTCTTTGCTGAACCCTGGACTCCAAGCGCCTATCTATCAATATCCCCTTGAGCACCAGTCGTAGGCATCGCATCTGAACTGAGAGAAAAACGCCTCTCCCTGCACCCTCTCCCGCCCCTCAGAAGAGAAAACTTGCTTCTCTTCTTGGGGACTCCATCTTCATAGTCCGCCCTGGCCAAAAATCTTAAGGTCGTCTGTAACAGAATTGCCCCCTCGCTCACACCCACGGCCCCTCTTCTCAGCAAATCCTGATCGCTCTGCCTTCAAAACACACCCTGAACTGGACCACCGGTCCCCACCTCTGCCACTGCTGCCCCGGTCCGCCCTCCACCTGGATGTCTGCGGAATGTCTGCAGAAGCCTCCTAACTGGCCTCCCTGCCTCCACCTCCGGCCTCTTTGGTCTGTTTTCAACACAGCCGCCAGCGGGACCTTTGGACGTGTGAGAACGTGTCCCTTCTCCGTTGAACACCCTCTAATGCCTTCCCCTCTTTTTCAGAGTAGAAGTTTAAGGCTTTAATGATGACTTGCAAAACCCTTTGTTTTTGGGGGGGGTTTTTTGTTTTTGTTTTTTGCCTTTTTGTCATTTTAGGGCCACACCCGCGGCATATGGAGGCTTCCAGGCTAGGGGTCTAACAGAAGCTGTAGCTGCCGGCCTTCGCCACAGCCACAGCCACGCGGGATCCGAGCTGCGTCTGCAACCTACACCACAGCTCACGGCAACGCCGGATCCTTAACCCACTGAGCAAGCCAGGGATCGAACCCGAAAACTCATGGTTCCTAGTCGGATTCGTTAACCACTGCGCCACGACGGGAACTCTGCAAAACCCTTTGAGATCTGTTCCTCTGCTAATGTGACCTCAGCTCTCACCTCTGTACCCGTTGTTCACACTGCCTTAGCCACACCAGCCTCCCCGACCGTTCCTCAGACATGCCAAGAAGTCTCGCCTCGGGGCCACCGCACTTGCCATTCCCTCTTCCCAGAACACCCTTCCCCCAGATATCTTCAGAACTCACCTCTCACTTTGTTCAGATCTCTGCTCAAGTACCCCCTGACCAGAGACACTCCCTGAGCGCCCTGCGTGCAAACGGCACCTCTCCACGTGCCTCCTCCTCCCCTCTCCCAGCTCTGCTGTCTCCACTGCAGGTAACCACCTGCCACATAACTGCTTGCTGTCTGATTCTCCCTTTAGAAAGCACGCTTCATGAGGGCAGTAACATCCTGTTCGCGGTGTATTTTTCAGCACATAGAAGCACTGCAGAGTTTGCCAACAGGCCCATAACCAGTCACCTGATAAACGCCTGTGGAAAGAAGAGGTAAGGGCCGCTGGAAAGACTGCTGGAGGAAAACCAAGTCGGCCGGGAGAGGAATGAGCGAGGACGCAGCAAGGAGCAGGACGGCCAGACCAAGAGCTGCTCAGGACACTGAGGGAGACTCCGTCCCAGCTTGTCTGCGACCCAGGCGTCTGTAAGGTCTGTAAGGCGCCTGGGTAGCCTCACAATCGTCCCCTTGTCCCCTGCCCCTTTCCTAATGACACGTGGAGTTTTATCCTTGCAGCCAAATATTTGGTTCCAAACTTGACTTCCAACCACCTACCCATCTGTATCTCCACCTCTACTCCTGGCTTCCCAATTATCCAGACATCTAATTATTTCTCTACAAACCAGTCCACAGGCCACTCCAACCCTATAAGCATCCACCAGCCTAGAGTCCACGAATCTGCCTGTCAGCGTGTGACTGAACGACTACCCTGCTACACCCCCAGCCTTTCAAAACACACGCAGTGGCACGGAGGCTGGTTTTAAAAGGTCTGGAGCAGGGCGTTCCTGTTGTGGTACGGCGGAAACGAATCTGACTAGTATTCATAAGGATGTGGGTTCAACCCCTGGCCTCGCTCAGTGGGTTGGGGATCCGGCATTGCCCTGAGCTGTGGTGCAGGTTGCAGATGTGGCTCGGATCCCGCGTGGCTGTGGCTGTGGCGTAGGCCAGCAGCTGTAGCTCCGATTCGACCCCTAGCCTGGGAACCTCCATATGCTGCAAGTGCAGCCCTAAAAAGAAAAAGGTCTTGAGCGCCAGGCTAAGACGATCCAACTCGATTGCTATATAGAAAAAGAAAAAGGTCTTGAGCGCCAGGCTAAGACGATCCAACTCGATTGCTATATAGAAGGGAGTTTCGGCAGCCTTTTGAGCAGAAAAGTTATATCACCAGACTTGTCCCTTTAGAAAAATAATGTTGGTGGCTGTGAACAGGATGCACTAAAGGGGGGAGTCTAAAGGCAGAAAGACTAGTTGGGGTAACACTGCGATATTCTAGATGATGAACAGGGTAGTAGGTGACCAGGAAAAAGGAAGGGTCAAGTTGCAGATGAGAACGGCCTTGCACGCGGGCCTGCCCAGGTGTGGGGACCTCTAACGGGTCTCGGTTTTGCACTGGCCAGCTGGTCCCAGGCACCGTGTCTGTCCCCGCCCCGAAGTGTGGCTGCGCCTCCTGCATATTTGGTCCACGATGTCTCGGACAGGTAGTTCCTGTCCCTTCCAGGCCCACCTGAGGGCCCTCTGTCCCACAGCTCAGGCCTCGGACATTTCCAGAGGACAGAGCCACCCACCAGCTCTCGCCTCACACTTCAGCCCTGGCTGCCGAAAGCTGGGGCCTCTTCTGTTAATTTTCTCCAGCTCCTCCGAGGCTGGGCCTCGGGCCCAGTGAAGTCACGGTCTGGGAGGCAGCCCTGGCTCCCTGCCCACCCACGGAGGCTATATTTGGAGCACGACAGCTCCCTGCAGACACAGACTCGGGACCCACCCTGCAGCGCTGCTGTCCCAACTGAGTTTCATACCGAGGTTCCAAGCAGGGTGGGCGTCACCCATATTTTCACTTGTTTGCTCATTCATGCATTTATTTGGTCACTCACTGATCCAGTCTTCAAAACACGGATTGACACCCCCCCCCATGTATGGGGGGAGCGCGTCCAGGTGCCTATACGATATCCGTGTCTAGGTGGGGAAGGCAGAACACACGCGGGAGCCCTCCGTCAGGGTTCAGCGGTGCTGGTGACTCAGAATCAGGTGCGTGTGGGTCTGTGGGTACCTGTGTGCAGGCAGGCACGTGCTCTGCGAGGCGGCAGCTGTGACTCAGCCGCTCGGCGTCGGTGCGTACCTGTGGGGGTGTGCCTGTGCGCGGGCACCAGCAGCGGCTCTTGCCCCCAGGGGGTGGGGGGAAGTGGTTGGGACTGACTCAGCTGCATATGGTGACTGGGCGCCCGCAAGCCAGCTGTGACTTTATGGCCTTGCTCACTTGCCAAGCCAAACAAGCCAGCGCTGGGTGCAAATATGCTACGGAGCGTGCGGGGAAGAGGGCCCGTGCAGGACACCCAGCAGCCCCCCGGGGCCCCCCCCACCCCCGCCTGTGCCTCCACTGCAAGTACAGCCCCCCTCCCCACCCCACACCCCCCAATCTCAACCCCTCTGGCCCAGCCTTCTGGAGGCTGGGAGGCTGCGCCTCACATTGACTCCTCTGCCATCTCCGCCCAGTCCCAGGTTGGCACACATCGGGTACAGGCCTTGTACCCAGAAGTGCAGGGCTGCCAGTTCCACCCATTCTCCTACCACACAAAAACCCTTCTGTCTCCACCATGATTGCTTCTTTCTCCAACACCCAGTCCGGCCGTAGCCTGGGCAAGCACAACCGGGAACCTCTGCTGACCTCCTGGGCTCCAGCCGGGCCCGTCCCCGCCCCCAGCTCCCCTTCTGTGTTCCTTGCCCCCTCTGTGCCTGGCTGTCCCTCTCCTTATCTGTCCCGGGGTCTGTCTTTGTCTCTGCTCCGGGCTGGCTGTCTGCAGCGGGGGCTTCGCGAGAGCAGAGGTGCTGACAGGGAGGGGGGTGTGCGGAGGACACTCCGTGTCCCTTCTTGAGCCTTATCTGGAAAAGTGAAGTTACTGCTCAGGGCTCAGGCTGGAATTTCGCCCCAGATGACCTTGCTCCGTTTGCTGCGCCCCCCCGCCCCGGGGACGGCTGGGGTCAGGCCAGGCAGGAAACAGGCCCCTGCTTGTTGGCTGCGGCTCCTCCCTCCTCACCCACTCTCGCCCCAACCCGCAGCCTCCAGCCCGGCGAGTCCACAGAGGGCAGAGGGCCGCCCCTTTTCCAAGGCACTTACAGAAACTGGGCTCAGGCGGTGTGCACCGTCCCCCGGGGGCAGGGGGGGCGGGGGAGGGGCGAGTCCCTGCCACCCCTCCTCCTGGCGCCACCACCAGGAAACCCCCAGGAGCTAAGGAGGAATAGGGGGCTTCCACCCTCGCCCCTCATGGCCCCGGGCCGGCCGGCGCTTGCCCACACATGTACGAGCTGGGGAATGACTAGTCGGGACATATGGGTTTTGTCCTAGATCCATCGTGACCTGTGTCCCCTTGGGCAACTGCCTACTCTCCGGGCCTCACCTTCCGCATCAGTCAAACAGGAAAGTAGAGGCAAGGTTCCGGGTGGCTGGAGATAAAATGAGTGGACGGCAGGGCTCGTTCGCCGTGGGCCCCGGCTGGGGGGCTTCCTGCCACCCTCAGCAGGACAGCCCGCTGCCCCCCGCTCCAGCCTAGGCAGCGGCCCTTCCCCGCCCACCAGGACCGTCGGCGGGAGGCCGCCTCGCCTGGGTCCGCGGCGCACGCCTGCCCCCTGGCGGCCTCGCCGGTCGTTGCTCCTGGCACAGGGCATTTCCCTAAAGTGGGGCCCCGGTGTCTGGGCTGCTCAAGGACCTGGCCCGGCAGGGAGGGTTAGGGGGCAGGATTTTTTTTTCTTTTTTCTTTTTCTATTTGCATTCCTGCTTTTCCTCCGTTTTCCACATTGGGTGGGTATTACTTTGTGGTAAGAGAATACCCCGCAAACATCACTACTTTTTAAAAACCACATCGAGTCTGTGGGAATTCTGGAAGTCCCGGGGTTTTCTAGTACCTCCAGGGTTGACAGGAAGAAAGGTGACAAGTACTAGTGCCACTGGGGTTGCTGGTCCACCCTCCACATATACTGGGATTAGCTTTAAGTAAAAAGGGAGGAGTTCCCATCCCGGCTCAGCAGAAACGAATCTAGCATCCATGAGGACGCAGGTTCGATCCTTTGCCTCGCTCAATGGGTTAAGGATCTGGTATTGCCATGAGCTGTGGTGTAGGTCGCAGACTTGGCTCAGATCTGACGCTGCTGTTGCTGTGGTGTAGGCCAGTGGCTACAGCTCCGATTCGACCCCTAGGAACTCCATATGCCGCCGGCACAGCCCTAAAAAGACAAAAAAAAAGGGGGGGGGGTTCAGTCTCCAGCGAGGGTCCCGGAGCAGAATAGAGCTGTGGGCCAATGGATCAATCTCTGATGGTGTCTGGGGGGCTGACGGAGCTATATTTGAGAACAAGGATTTATTTCAGAAAGAAAGGGCCATTAACAAGCCAGCATTTACTAAAGACCTAGCCCTGGACTGAGCCTTTGGGAGGGTTCGTCAGAGCTGAAGTGCCAGTAGGAGGCGCCCCCGACTGATGTTGAGGTGGGATCAGCAAAAACACCCTATGTGGCCATGAGGGCAGAAGCCAGAGCTATAGAATGGAGGACAGCTCCGGCCACCACAGCAGAAAAGCTATAATGATCCCCAAGGAAGCCACAAGATCCCCGAGAGGAAAGCAGAGCCTGGGGCGGGATCCTCGGCGGTCTCCTAGGAAGGCGGCTGTCCCAGGCCCCTGGGATCCACTTCACAGCCTGCTGGGGCCTCCGAGCCGCTGGTGTGACTGGGGAGGTGGGAGGCTGGCTGGGAGGAACCTTCCCCCCCGCCCCCGGACCTCAGTGGTTCATTCAGCCATTCAGACACTTGTCAAGCACCTGCCTTTGCAGGACACCCCCGAAATGACACCTGCCCGTGGAAGCGTAGCCTTGCATGACTGAGCTTCCCCAGTCACCTGCCGGTTTTTCTCAGAGCCGGTCTGCCCGCAAAATCCCCCTTACGGGACCCGCCCTGGCCGAGATGGAAAGCCCCCGACCACATGACCTTTTTTTTACAAAATGCCCTGAGACAGAACAGCGGGGGCGGGGGCGGGGCGTCTGTGCATAACCTGAGCTGGTTATGCGTTCCCTCACCGATGAGGGACAGAGGGACACTGTGTGCCTCCAGTGCGACACCCTCTGAAGGACACACCTGTGCGGTATTGCCTCTGAGAACGCAGACTCCGAATCTAACTCACCCAAGGTGACCCTGCAAGGCAGAACCATGAGTAGCAGCCAGGCCCGCATCACTCTGAAATCCAGGCGCCCCTTCCAGCTCAGTACTTCTGAAGGCCACTGACCAGTTCGAATCTCGGGCCGTGAGGGCAGCCACTGTAGACTTTGAAGCCACTCGCGCCGTCCCTTTATCTTACGGCTAAATTGTGCTGAGAGGAGAGAGCAGGGCCTGGGGAGTCAGGGATGAAATCTGCCACCTCTATGCCTTTTTTAGATTCCCTGGGTGCCTCTTGTGAACAAGTGTCTCAGATGCAGATGCCCTCCGCGTGGAGACCGAGGACCCAGCTGGGCAGCACTGGACAGTGATGGCACCGCCGTCTCGTGTCGGAGGCGGCGGGTCTGAGCTCTGGAGATGAGCGTGGAAGCGGCAGCAGTCCTGGCACCCCTGCAACCAGCCTGTGGGCTTACGGGGCGTCTTCGCAGGGGAACTAGCCCAGGAGGGTCCCGACTGACCCATCAGGAGGGGCAGAGACCTTGAGAGCAGAGGAGGGAAAAATGCAGAATACGGGGCCCAGGGCCACTGCTCTCAGACACACAGCGCTGGCGGAGAGCAGCCAAAATGGCGGAGTAGCGAGACCAGAGCTCGCCTCTTCTCGCGAGGACACCGACCATCTTCAGAACTCCCATCAGCGAAAAGGGCTGGGACTCGGAGTTCCCGTCTTGGTGCAGTGGTTAACGGATCCGACTAGGAGCCATGAGGTTCTGGGTTCGATTTGGCGTTGCCGTGACTCGGATCCCGCGTTGCTGCGCCCGTGGCGTAGGGGCCGGCGGCTACAGCTCCTATTAGACGCGCCCACCCCCCCACCCCTAAGCTGGGAACCTCCATATGCCGCACCCGCAAAACCTGTTGATAAAGCTTGTCTACAGCTAAAAACAAGAAATATGCCACTGATAAAAGATTAATTTCCAGAACATAAAACAGCTCACATGACTCAATAACAAAAGAGAATCCAAGCAAAAAATGGTCAATAGACATCTCCCCAAAGAAGATGTACAGATGTTCAACAGAAAAAAATGCTCAAGATTGCTAATTATTAGAGAAATGCAAATCAAAACTACAATGAGTTATCACTTCACACCAGTTAGAATGGCCCTCCTTAAAAAGTATCCATGAGTTCCCATTGTGGCTCAGCAGCAACAAACCCTACTGGTATCCATGAGGTCACAGGTTCAATCCCTGGCCTCGCTCAGTGGGTTAAAGGATCATCATTGCTGTGAACTGTAGTGTAGGTTACAGAAGCAGCTCAGATCCTTTGATGCTGTGGCACAGGCCAGTGGCTACAGCTCCAATTTGACCCCTAGCCTGGGAACTTCCTTATGCCATGGGTGAGGCCCTAAAAAGACAATACATGTGTCTCCAAATAACAAATGCTGGAGAGAGTGAAGAGAAAAGGGAACCCTCATACTCTGTTGGTGGAATATAAAGTGGAATGTAAAAAACCTAAAAATGGAGTTGCCATATGACCCAGTGATCCCACTCCTGTGGAATATATTTAGAGAAAACTAATTCAGTAAGATATATGTACTCCTATGTTCACTGCAGCTCCGTTTACAATAGCCAAGACAGGGAAGCAACCTAAATATTCATCAACAGATACATGGATAAAGAAGATAAGGTGTTTATATAATGGAATATTACTCAGCCATAAAAAAGAATGAAATAACCATTTGCAGCAACATGAATGGACCTAGAGATTATCATACTTAAATGAGAAAGAGAAAGACAAATACTTTATGATATCACTTATACACGGAATCTAAAATATGACCCAAATGAACTTATTTACAAAATAGAAACATACTCATATACATAGAAAACAAACTTATGGTTACCAAAAGGGAAAGGAAGTTGAGGAGGGATAAATTAGGAAGCTTGGAATTAGCAGATACCAGCTATTATATATAAAATAGATAAACAACAAAGTCCTAATGTATAATACAGGGGACTATATTCAAAATCCTAAAATAAACCATAATGGAAAAGAATGTGAAAACATATGTATAACTGAATCACTTTGTTATACACCAGAAAGTAACACATTATAAATTAATTAAATTAATTACACTTCAAGTTTAAAAGATTTAAAAAAAAAAGTTACTAGACCTGTTCCAAGTCTTTGCCCACAAACTTCTAACCCCCACCTTTACCAAGAGTCAACAGAAATCTTAAGTTAAAGGGTCCAAAGATAAGAAAGGAAGCTACCAAAAACAAACAAACAACAACAAAAAACCAGCACACACACACACAAACATCTCAGATGGAACCAGCTGGGACGAGATGAAGAACCTGACTCCCAACAGCTGAGCCTCATTATGTATTGATTTTACTATATTAGCATATTGGATAACACTTACAGACATTAAGGATTAATAAGGGATAAAAAGGGGGTGGTGCTCCCAGGAAAAAGCCCTGCCCCTTCCCCAGCAGACTAATGCACATGCTTCCCCGTCATTAAACTCACTGTTCCTCCCTTTGTTTTCACTCTTTCAAATCAAGTCCCTCTGGCCTGGTGGGTGAGAAGTTGATCTGTAAACTTAATTTCCACTTTTCCCATTCTTTGGCCACTGACACAAACTCGTGCTGTGTCGATCTCAGCTTTGGTTTCCTTTCCGGGCTGCTCCAGCCAGAACAGAAAAAGAACCTCCTGTGCCAAGACAGAGAGCCTCAGCCACCAAGCAGGGGCCATATGACTTCATTTGGTAGCAGAAGGAACCACGACACCGTGGGTCTGAGGGGCGGACCCATGATTGAATCAAACCCCGTTATCTCCCAGTTGGGCAACCCACAAACTGGAGAATAATCATATTGCACAGGTTGTCCCACAGGAGGGAGCATTCTGAGCCCCACGTCAGGCTCCCCAGTCTGGGGGTCCGACACTGGGAATATAAGCCTCCAAAGCATGCGGCTTTGAAGGCCTGGAGCGGGAGGGGTGGGGTGGGGGGATAGTGGGGGGGTTGGGAGGGGGCAGTGGGGAGGGGGGTGATGATTTCAGGAGCCGCACAGGCCTGGGGGGAAACAGAGAATCAATCCGCTCTTAACAGGCACACAAAATGCCACACACACCAGCACCCAGGGCAAAGCAGTCATCTGAATAGAAGCCGGGCCAGACCTACCTGCTGGTCTCGGAGAGTCTCCTGGAGGGGCAGTTCTGGCCTGCCCTGGGGACACAGACGGTGGAAGCAGCCACTCCTACGAGCTGTTTCTACAGCCCGATGTGAAGCCAGGACTGGCGGGCACCATTCTGAAAACCTCCATCCAGCTCATTGGCCCAACTGCCTGCAGGTGCTGGGACGCTTCAGGCCAAACTAAGTGGGCGGGGACACAGCCCCAGCCATCAGCAGACCAGCTGCCTAAAGGCCTCTAGAGCCCACAGCCACCTCTAAACAAAATTCTCAACAGGGCCCTGCCCACCACCAGAGAGCCAGGACGGAGCTCCACCCACCAGTAGGCAGGCACCAGCCCTTCCCACCAGGGAGCCTGCACAGGTCTCTAGACCAGCCTCAGCCACCAAGGGGTAGACACCAGGGACTGAACCCACCACTGGCAAGCTAGACCCTACCCTAGGATCAGCCGGGCCCTGGCCCTACCCACTAGTAGGACAATGAAAATTTGGGACACCCAGGATCCCACATCCATCTGCCAGAAACTGGTACCCCCACCCCCCCACACACACACACCAATCTGAAATGAGTTCTGAGATCCCTGTGCCCTGAAGTCAGACTCCAGGTACCTGCTCTGCCTGCCAGTAGCCCAGTACTAGCCCCAGGATCTGGCTTCATCTAACAGTGGGCAGACAGCAGCCCCAGAATCTTCAGGACCCTGACTCTGCCCACCAGTGAGCCAGCACCAGCCCCAGGGCCCCCAGGATTCCACGACAGCCGTCTTATAACTAGCCCCACTAAAGAGCAGCCAGCAGCATCCACATAAGGCAGGGCTTGGCAACCAACCAGACTAGGTGCCAGCCAAGCTTACCAGACTACCCACATGGTCAGCCTGCTGCAATGGAAGGACCCACGCAGCCCTTTTAGGGGGATCCCCTAGAGCGTAGAGCTTAGGTGACAAGAGATGAGTGCACCGCTGGGACACACTGGATGCCTCCAAGGTCAAGAAACATAACTAACCTGCCACAGACATAAAAAATACAAATAGCGGGAATTCCCGTTGTGGCTCAGTGGTTAACGAATCCAACTAGGAACCATGAGGTTGCGGGTTTGATCCTGGCCTCACTCAGTGGGTTAAGGATTCGGCATTGCCGTGAGCTGTGGTGTAGATCACAGATGCTGCTCGGATCCCGCATTGCTGTGGCTGTGGCGCAGGCCAGCAGCTACAGCTCTGATTAGACCCCTAGCCTAGGAACCTCCATATACCGTGGGTGCGGCCCTAGAAAAAATACAAATAGCAACTCAGACAGAATGAGGGGGCAGAGGAACATGTTCCAGACAAAGGAACAAGATAAAACTTCAGTTAGTTAGAGGAACTAAATGAAGTGGAGACGGGCAATCTACCCCAAGAATAGTTCAGAGTAATGATCATAAAGATGATCAAAGAACTCAGGAGAATGATGCATAGAGTGAGGAGTTAGAAGTTTTTTCACAAAGAGTTAGAAAATAGAAGAGAACAATCAGAGACGGAGAATACAAATCTGAAATGAAAAAAAAAAAATACACCAGAAGAATCAACAGTAAACTAAGTGATTCAGAAGAAGGGACCAATAAGTTAGAAGACAGATCCATGAAAATCATTGCCAAGGAACAACAACAAAAAAAAAAGAATGAAAAGAGAGCTTCCTGCAGTGGCACAATGAGTTAATGACCCAGCTTGTCTCTGTGGTGGTGCAGGTTCCATCCCCAGCCTGGCACAGTGGGTTAAGGATCTGGCATTGCCACAGCTATGGTGTAGGTCACAGCCGTGGCTCAGATTTGATCCCTGGCCCAGGAACTTCCATATGCCATGAGCGCAGCAACAAAACAAATAAACAAACAAAAACAAAAAAGGAAAGAAAAGAAAGAAATGAGAACAGTTTGACACCTCTGAGACATCACTTGCACTAATATTCACGATATAGGGAGTCCCAGAAGGAGACGAGAGAGAGAAAGGGCCTGAGAAAATATTTAAAGAGATAATAGCAGAAAACTTCCCTAACCTGGGAAAGGGAACAGCCACCTAAGTCCGGGAAGTGCCGAGTTCATACAGGATGAACCCCCAGAGGAACACACTGAGACACACAGTCATCAAGAGACCCGTCGTGGGCTGCTTGCTGGTCAGAGCTGAGGGCAAGAGGCGGGGGCAGGAAATGAGAGATTCCGAGGGCGAGGAGGAGCAGGCTGCCGGGCTCAGAGCTGAACAGAAAGGGAGCTGCCAGACAAAGCTCTCCTCTCCCAGCTCCTCACGTCCTGCTGGCCCTCGGCCAGGCCCTGAGGACTGCAGTCGAGGAGGTGGACATAAACAGGGAGCGAGGCCATCATTTCTGTGGGTGCACTTGGGTAAGAGTCAGTGTGCCGCGTCTATGTGGCAGGGATAGAAAAGGAGTCTGAGGCCAGCCCTGGAGGGAGTTTAAAGTCCACCACAGATGGACCCGCTCCCCAAGCCCCAAAACTCATCAACCTCAGGAAGGGCAGTGGAAACTAAGCCCAGGACTAGGTGGAGTCAAGGCTCGCCCCATACTCCTCAGAGGGGTGAAGCAAAGACATGCGAGCAGCTGGGTGGTGGGAGACGGAAGCTTAACGAGGCAAAAACATTTGACATCAAAGATAAAGGGCCGGTGAGCAGGGCGGTTCTGTCCTAACCACAGCCCAGAAGAGGGTCAGGTGTTCCTGAGCAGATGTGGCTCAGCCCTTTCCAGGTCCTTCTTCACAAAGAGAAGGCTTTGCACCAGTGGGGCCCCCAGGGACTAGGCGGTCCATCCTTCTAGAGGCACAAGTTACAAACAGCAAACTGTTACGCACTGTGAGTGCAAAGTTGCCATATTTTACTTATGTAACCACTACCCGTTTCCAGCATCGGAAAAGGTTGCCTCGTTTCCAGTTAACCACTCTGAGGTCACCACAACCCTGACTTCACAACCCACAGATTAGCTTTGCGGGCTCTGGAAACTAATTATCAGTGGGACCACATAGTGTGGTCTCTGGCTCCTTTGCTCAGTGTCACGTTTGTGAGATTCAGGCATGACGCTGCCTCTCTCGGGGACCCTAGTTTTAATTAAAGCGTAGTATCTTTGGCCTGAGTATACCACATTCATCGATCTATTATTCTCTGCTGAGAACTTGGGGTGTTGCTGGCTGGGGACATCCTGAACGAAGCTGCTGTGAACCTCCCTGCAGGGTCTTCTGGTGACCACGTGCCTCATGTCGCCAGGAGGAACTTCTGCCCCGTAGGGTCGGTGTCGTCTTTAGCCTGAGAAGATATCACCATAGAGCTTCCTAAAGTTGGGGTGGGGGCGGCGCTTTACAGGTCTCAGAATGAATATGAAAACAGAGAAAGAGGAGTTCCCATTGTGGCTCAGTGGTTAACGAATCCGACTAGGAACCATGAGGTTGCGGGTTCGATCCCTGGCCTTTCTCAGTGGGTTAAGGATCTGGCGTTGCCGTGAGCTGTGGTGTGGGTTGCAGAGGCGGCTCGGATCCTGCGTGGCTGTGGCTGTGGTGAAGGCCGGCGGCTACAGCTCCTGTTAGACCCCTAGCCTGGGAACCTCCATAGGCTGCGGGTGCAGCCCTAGATAAGGCAAAATGGCAAAAAGAAAAAAGGCAGAGAAAGAGCAAGAAGAGAGAAACAGACCTTAAAGTAGTCACGAGACCAATTCTTTCAATACAAGTAGAGTCCCTGCTATTATGAAGTGGCAAAAGCTAGGCCACGCCTCTTCCCCATCTCTCGGAGGCCTGGTGTCACCCGATCTCCCCTCCTCGAGGGCAGCTGTGCCTTGTTGGCATGACCCCTCCCCAAGGCACGACAGAGGCTTTGCCAAGTGGGACAGGCACCAGTGTTTCCCAAGGTACTTCCCAGCTGGGCCATAAATCTAAGCACGCCTCCCTCACCAGCTGCTGAACGGCCCTGACAGCCCCTCCCTGGGCTGAGCCACTCGCAGCAAGAAATCAGGGTCATCCAGCTCTCCGTTTCATGCCTCAGCAACCTGCATCCCAGGAAGACTTTAAAAAAGCAGTTAAAGGAGTTCCCGTTGTGGCTCAGCGGAAACGAATTCGACTAGGAACCATGAGGTTGCGGGTTCGATCCCTGGCCTCGCTCAGTGGGTTAAGGATCCGGCGTTGCCATGGGCTGTGGTGTAGGTCGCAGACGCGGCTCGGATCCCGCGTGGCTGTGGCTGTGGCGAAGGCCGGCGGCTCCAGCTCCTGTTAGACCCCTAGCCTGGGAACCTCCATATGCCGTGGGTGCGGTCCTAGATAAGGCAAAAAAAAAAAAAGACAAAAAAGGGCAGTTAAAGTAGTTCCTTGATCAGAAAGCCACTTAGTTTCCTTTTTTTTTTTTTTTTTGT